>SMGT01007826.1:39873-50602 GCA_004794575.1 Lanistes nyassanus
TTGTGATAAGTGGTTTCCACTGTACACAATTCTAAGTATGATAAGAGTGTCCAGAAAGGATTAGGTGGTTTGCCTAATGCAAACGAGATGCATTTCACTATCAGGATGGTGCTGCTTGGGCAAATGTGCTGCCACACTGAAACTGTTGCAGCACAAGCTCCCACCCAGTCACATTATACTGACACCAGGTCAAACAGTCCTAGTGCTGTTCCCTATGGTGCCAGGCTTCTGGCAGGGCAGCTACTAACTTACACATTTTTAGTATTGTGTATGACTTAGCCAGGGCACAAACCATCTACCTTCCACCTCGAAACCAGATGCCTTAATTACTAAACCACTGAGGTGGTCCAGAAATAATTACAAATTTTAAAATGTGATGCATGCTGACAAGTTGGCAACAATTTTTTGTGGGGCAGACTTAAGTATAATGATAGTGCTAAATATTTTTTAATTAAAAAAGATTTTGAATTTGGGTGACCATGAATATGTACACCTTTTTACATGAATAAGAATTAAATATTGTTAGCAATTGTTTTTTTTTTACAGGTGCTGAATGGATGATAGACAGCGACAGTTTTGGGGATGGAGGGTCAAAAAAGAAGAAGAAAAGGTCCAGATGGAACACGGATGAAGAAGACAAGACGGTCATTCCAGGAATGCCCACTGTCATACCTTCTAGCCTGACAAAGGAGCAAGAGAAACAGTATATTAGTATGTACTTTTTTTTGGGGGGGTATATTTAATTTATAATATTATGATGATATCATATGTGATTTATCTAATGTTTTATTAGAAATCATTTCCAGAAATGAGTGTAGCTGCTGCAAGGCGTTTGTGAATTTGCATTCACATTGTCCATCACTTGTTGAATGTATTTGCTGTGATTTAAGGAGTTGATTTCTTTCAGTTACATTAGCATGAACGTGCATCAGTTCAGTGAGTACATGTTCATTATGCTATAGACTCCTATAATGCCAGAGCTGCTGATAACATACAGTCAGAAGTAATTTATGCACAAGAATTCAGAATGATGCAGGGGTTTGCAGGTTGACCCTAGCTTTTACAAAACGACCCTTAGATTTCAGGCTAGAGGGTTATTTTGACCCTTGATTTAAAAAAATTTCCAGAAGCAGTTAGTACTGTTTGGGTGGAGGAAGAGTGGTTTACTCAGTGGCTCACTGACACTGACCAGTGGTTTTTTCTGACAGATTACTTGTTCAGCTACAGATTGTCATTGTTCAAATAAGATAAATTTATCTTAACTTCTCTGGTATTCTTCTCAGTAGCAGAAGCACATTAATGTTGCACAATTTAAACTGTCTGGAACCAGTTTGGTTAAGTATCCAAGTTGCTCTGCTTGGGTATATTATGTCCTAGATAGGACTAAAGGTAAAAGACATTAAGCCTAAAGTCATGGGGAGTGGGGGCCCAGCATTGTGAGAGAGGTGCCCATCTCTGTCTCGCTGCCTTTCCTGACCTATTTACAGCTGGTTGAATTTTGGGAAGCATGCTGTGGCACACGGTTATGGACCCAGAACCTTCGGGTTCAGAGGCCTGTGATCTTAATCAGCCATCTGCGTCCCCAGATAGAATAAGTATCACACTATTTTTAGATTGTTGTATGGCTACTGAGTTTGCAGTTTTTATTCTGGAGATAAGGCATAAACTTAAATCTGCTACTAGTGTAGGGTTTTATCGGGTGAGCTGGAGTTTGGGAAAGAGCGAAGTAATGTAGTCCCCTAAAGCTACCCCCCCCCCCTTTCAATCAAAAGGGACACAACCAGATAATTCAACACATTTATTGAACTACGAACATAAAAGGATAGCAGAGGAAGGAAAGAGATGGATGAACAAAGATCTAAAAGTGTGTGTGTGTGTGTGTAGTAATAGTAACGTGAGGTATGTCACAAATCTCAGAACAGGAATGAAATAACCAGAGTACAATTAAACTAATACAATTCGTAAAAACTACTTGTGGTGGATTATAATCCAATCAGGAACAGAATAATCAACACAATGTATGTTCACACTCAATAGTGGTTCGCATTCGTAGTCCGTACGGAAGAAGACAGTACATAGTTGTAGACTCGGATCGCAGAAACGCGAAGTCCGGTCTGCAGAGCGTAGATCCAAGGAAGAACAGAATGCAAAGTCAGAGACGCTCTGAAGACCCAGTGACGCCTTCGACAGTGATTCGCAGCAGTTCAACCTGGTTCTCGTGTAGATTCCCGGAACGATAAACAGCGTAGTACAGAGTTCGGTTCAGTACCCTTGGAGTGTCCTTGACCAACCGTCACAGGATAAACTCCTCGCTTCTTGTAGATCCTTGATCTAGAGGAACGTCCAATCACAACTAGTGGAAAATGTTCTCTTTGTCTGCTCACTCGCAGTCTACTACTAGACTAACAGCGTCGAGTTGCAGGAACATGGAGAAACAACACTGACTGCTTATGCTGTTAGGTCCTCTACACGTGATGGCCTAACAACGTTCTTGTCTCTTTCAGTAAAAGCGAGAAAGTTGACAAAAGGTCTCGCCGTAGAAGTGCACAATAACTTCCCACGACAAGAAACAAGCGGATTCAGTTATACCACAAATCGTTTGATAGTTTGCTATACGGGGCTAGCCCACAGCGAGGAACATATAGCAACGGTTGACTGTTACAGCTTCACTAACTAGCAATACGTCCGCCTTCCTCACTGCCTCCAACTAGACTCCCCGAAAAGCGTTAAAACCTCCCTGAAATCCTTTCATTTCCATGTCAACCAAACTTCCCCTCTTCCCATTGGCTGGAGAAGACCGAATCTTACGCGTTTTGATAATGAAAAATGACGTCTCTTACTCCAATCTCTACGTGCTTTCTCTGCATCACTAACGTTGTCAACTTTCTTGAATGAAAAGTTACTATGTGAACATACAGTAAAAGAAACAAGGTTCTTAACAATAGCGCTGTGAAAACCTTCTACAACGTAACAACTAGTACTAAGGTTAGATCTCGCAGTAGATGACCAAAAAATGTGTTGCAACAATCTCTGTGATTTTGTTTTTCATAGGCGGTATTGTTGATCATGAGTGTTAACTTTTTATATACAAAATGACCTATATTGGCAAAACTAATAACAGTAGATGTAGCACTAGCAGTACCATTAGATTCTCTGATGTGACAAAGTGATCAATAAATTTAGTCTTTAGGAACAAGCCTGAAAGCTAGCTATTTTCGAGAAAGCAGTGGTTACATTTTTGTTCTGTGTGTGTGCGTGTGTGGTTGGGTGCTCACTATACACTGATGCAAGAGTTGAATGCCAAATCTTTCTAGAAGTAGAACTTGTGAAGATAAAGCAGTGCACACAATCAAAGTTTCAAGTCAGCCGTCAAGTAGCATCTTTAACCAAAATTTGGAAGAAAAAAGCTGGAACACACATTTCCCTCAAGGTTTACTATATACATTAAAAATTAAGCCATATCAACAACAACAAACAAAAAAAACAAAGAGGTAAACCATTTGCAAAAGGGTACAATGCATTTCATTGGGACCAGCGGAACAAGGAAAAAAGGTTGCTTTTTTCAGAAATGACATATTCATAAAAGACAAAAATTCTTGACACATATTTTTTTTCCAGTGTTATGACCCGAGTCAGTTTTACTTAACTGAGTTATTGTTTAAATTAGGTTTGACTGAGCCAGTCGTGGGAATCAGTGCAGGAAACAAATATTTGAAGACTAGTTATTCCCATGATGAGGGGAGACGGAGGGTATCTATATTTATTTTAGGAACCTAAGGTGTTGCAAAGCTATGGAACTGGCTGCAAGTGTCTCTGTTAGTGTTAGAACTGTTTGGATGGAGGAAGGGTGCCTTAGTGGGTTCACTGACACTGACCAGTTGTTTTTCTGACAGATTACATGTTCAGCTACAGATTGTCATTGTTCAAATAAGTACTTTTTTTATTTAATATGTGAAAAAGCCTTTCATAAATAGAAAATCTGGATACAAAGATATGGATTCTGCAACTAATCTTCACCTGTCTTTTTTTGAACATAATCAAATTGAGATTATTCTTTTTTATTTGCAACCCAGATGCATGTCAGAAAGCTTAGAAAGGTTTAGATGAGTTTGCCAGTTTGGTAAGCGCTGGTTCTTTTATATGGGTGGGGGTTTTGTTTTGGGGTTTTTTTTCAGAAAAGGCTAAAATACACTTTTGATAAAATATATCTATACTTTAAAATTTTGTATGTAAATAGGTCATAATTACTTCAGTTATAAATTTGTGGTTTTCGCCAACATTTTTTTATTAGAGTGGAATTTTTGTTGCATACTTAAAATGGAGGACAGATTTAGACATGCATTTGGGGTTTTCCTTGATGTGCTTATATTTCCAGGTTACAAATCACAAGTAATAGAGTGAGAGTATGAAGTCTTTGCTTGAACTTGATCATCTTGCACTTAAACCACTTTTATTGCAGTTCACTTGCAAATTGAGGAGATTAGTCGTAAACTACGCTCTGGTGACCTTGGAATTCCAGCCAATCCGGAGGACAGGTGTGAATTGAGGGGAATTCTCTGCATGGCATCAGAACCACATCATGTGGGGTGATGTCAGTCACAGAACAGCAAAAACTGTGTACCCAAGTTACTTAATCATCCTTTTGCAGGCATTTTTCAAAGCATCTTTTAAATACTTACAGGGTTGGCCAGGGCTCATCTTAGGTCACTTGTCTCTTTGCATGCATCTTTTATATAAGGAGAATTCTTTCATCAATTTTATCTGTATTATATAGTTACGTATGTGCTGGTGCTGTCTCGTTTGAGTGAATCAGTATGCTTATTCCTTCTTTTCTGACTCTCTCTCTCTCTCTCATGTATTGCACCAAAACTTACCATTATAACACATGAAGCAATTTTTTTTCCATCTGTACTGTATAGTGGTAATTTTTTGTATCAGAATCAGACTTTAGTAAATTACACTACCCATGCAGGAATTCACCTGCATGCAGCTTTAACAAAACAAAAAAACAAACACACACACACATACACACAAAGCTTGTTGAACATCCTTGTTTTGACTTGATTTTCCTGAGAGATGCCGTAAATATCTTCAGAAGTAATCTTTTATTTTAGAAGTCTTGTTAAGAAATGCCTGGTAATGGTATGGTTTAAAAGTAAATGCAAAAATGCACTCACTTGAGACCTGTTAATATAACTGAACATACAGAAATCACAAACAGCAGGGGAAATTAGATCAAGATATTTCAGTTTTAGAGTGCACTTATAGTGTGAGGCGAAATTGTTACCCTGGAAACATATCTTCATTGTTTTCAGTCGTTCATCTGAGAGTTAAGCTAATTACACACCTTTTGAGTGCTTATACCAAGCCTTGCCATTTCAGGCTATGTATGTATATGTGTGTGTGAGTGAGAGGGGGAAAGGGAGCAAGTAGGTTCAGATTTTAAAAAAAATTATTTGTGGGCAGCATATAAAGCTATGAATAACATCTCTAATGAATTTTTTGCAGATATATTATTTAATTGTGACAGACTGTCTTTGAATCAAATCCTATTCTGCAGGTGTAAAAGTTGAAAACTGTATGTAATCATATAAAATAACTAATGCTGAATGATAAATAATGGCTCACTTTTTAACACTTACAGCTAGAACAAGATACTGCTTTCTCACTGGTATCTCCAATCCCTGTGTCAGTTCTGTTCCATGTCCATGCTAAGCACTTTGTGCTTAATTTGTTACTTCTGCAGCCAGAGAAATAGTACGCAGATTTGGGAGTGGGATTTTGGTCAGGTATTGCAAGGGGGTAAAGACTTCCTGCATAGTCCTGAGTGGAGCAGAACAACCTTGTGCGTGATTGTGATAGGTCTATCTGCATTAAAATTCTTTACCCCATTAGATAGGCATGCTATAACTACCAGTTTCTACTTGCATTGATTGCAGTCAGTTTTTAAAGACTTTCAGTTTTAAAGACTTTCAGTTTGAATGTTTTTGTTGGAGGGGGGGCCTCAATTATGATTTATAAATTATGAGTGTCGCCCATAAATGTAAGTGGATATTGCTTTTAAAAGCTTTTCATGAGCTTAAACTGGAAAGATTTATATGTAGAAATCAAAAGTTTAATGTATATCCTGTGTACAAGATATTGATAGCTTTCACATCCATCGGTATCAAATATTACTTTGCACTTGAAAACAGTTTTACTATGAACATAGGACAGCATATGATGGACAGATTCTGTGCTAGGGTAACAGTGCTGCGGTCCAGAGGTTGTATTTGGGCTTAGCATGCTTTCATTCCTTTCTGTGGATAAGCCTTGTTTATGTAGCATATTTCCTGTTTTAAGTAGGTGAATAGTTCTTTGCATTTTTGTCGTGTCTTAAGACAGTAGTGGAGGAGGCTGTACTTAAGAGGAGTGGACCTTTAAATGGTAGCCACAGCTACAGAGCGCAATCTGTGGATCTGATTTTTAACCCAATGCTGCCGCAAACCTCCTAGCTCACACCTCCCCTATAGCCTTTTTCAAAAATTCATTAAATAAAATGTAACCAAAAACAATAGAAACATTATTTAAACTTGGTTGCAAACATCAATAATCAAAGAAAACTCATGTCTTACTTTGTTTCTTGGACCTAATTCTGTAACTTGTAAATCCTTTGATGGAAACACAACTGAAGTTGAAGTAATCAAAAAGTCCTCACAATTCGTTATCCACAGTCTGTTCAATGCTGTTTACACCACATGCTCACTCGTTTTTCTCTTCCTAATCACTCTCGTCCCTTTCAGGCACAAATACTCTTGTCTTCATCCACTTTGTCATTGTAAATTTGCAAAACAATGTGTTTTCCTTATCAGTGTGTAATTTGAAGAGTAAATCTAGCATTTCTCAAGTGACAGGGCACGTGTGGATACACACTTCGCAGCTATTTTTCACTTTGTGGTCAAAAACCGGTAAACACACAATCCAAGGGAAGTAACCTATGAAGAAATGATTCACCTTTTGAATGTAAGAGTTCTTTACCTTAGACCATTAGCCATTCCCTGTTAACTTTCAAATAGCAGGCTAAAACTTTGGCCATTCATCAGAGACCACTGTGCGGAATATGGCTAGGTAACTAGTCATGCAGTGCGATTGAGTTAAAATGATTTGTTTAATCCCTATTCTGTCATTTTTCTCTTGACACCATCTCACAGATTTAGCAGTATACAGTCTCCAGGAGGCTAGAAAATCTTGTCAGGTCTATCAAACAAGCCTCTTGCACGCATGCTTGCTTTTATGCCCACACACATGCTTGTCAGTATATTTAACACCATTCTTGCCCCATTCCTAATGTGTACATACCGGCCTTGGTGCATTGGTAGGTGATGCCTAACGTTCTTTCACAGGGAGAATGTACCTAATCTATGTTTGATACCTAATGGAACTCAGATATTTTACAGACTGTTGGTCACTAAATCTTGTCGTTGATTATGTATCATGTCATGAAATGCACAGCTGAATGTATGGAATCTATTTTCAATACATAATGAAACCCAAATACATAACAGACTGTTGATACACTGTTATTGATAACAAGATCCACAGGTGAGTGTTAGTAAATTGAGGTGGGGTTTTTTTCAGTCTTTTACAAAGCCCAGATATTTCGCAGACTGTTTATAATTAAATGCTGTCTTTCATCATTCATGAGATTCACAGCTGCAGTGTTGGCTGCCAACATCATCGGTTATTTACTTAAATAACCATGTTACTTTCTTTTGACAGTTACATAATTAACATGCAGTAACCAGCCTTTGGGTAATATCTAAAACAAGTCCAGCTTGTCCAGCAAAACGAAACATTGCGGACTGAAGGATTTTCGTTTCCTCTTTCATTCCTACAGAATTTGCTCATTTCAGTTTTACACAGAACACAGGGAACAGCTCTTTCTATGAGTGCATGTCTTCAGTTGTTGACGTAGCTTTTCCTGTAAACTTATTCCATTCTAAAGTGGCTAGTTTCGCAGGTTTGATAAAAACAATAACCAAAGGTTGCATCATCTTACATCTGGAATTTTTTGTTGTGCTGTATTATTCAGCATGTGTTCATACTTGGGTTTCTACAAAATTGTGCCTTGTGTGTGGGGGTTTTTTGGTGGGGGATGGGGGGGGTCATGTATGAATCTTAATTCAGGTCACCCAAAAATCAGTAAAGTGATTAGGCATGGTACCTTTTAAACCCTAAAGAATGATATGAGTGATGTGTTTTGAAAATCTGTGTTGTATCTCTTTAATATATCTCACTGTGGTTGGCTCTGTTTAACAGATCACCTTCTCCTGAGCCCATCTACAACAATGAGGGCAAGCGGCTGAACACTAGAGAGTATAGAACCCGCAAGAAGCTAGAGGATGAACGCCATATTCTTGTTCAGCAGGCATTGGGTCTAAATGCACAGTACAAACCCCCTGCTGATTACAAGTGGGTTTTTGTCCAGTAATCATACCTTGAACTTAATATGACACAGTATCATTGTGTTTTCTCAAAATCAACTTTTAGACAACAGTCATTATAATTTCTTTATTGTAAGAATGCTTACCAACAAAGAGATGCAGTATTGGCTTCAAACTGGATAACTCTCTGGATTGTCAGATTTCTGAGATTTTTTTATAATGATTTTAAAAGTGAAAGACTTTTTTCCCTAAGAACACATTTTCAAGAGCAACATTTTTCTTATGCCTAAAAATTTGGCATTCAGTTTCAGGTAATGCTTATTTGAACTTTTTTTCATTACAAATAGTTGTGTATAGTGAATTGATTTAGCACTCTTTGTCAGATTTAGTGTGTATGAGACCAGAATTACTTAGCACACCTTACTTTTCTAGCTTGCATCCTGATGTGGCCATTTAGTTTGAGCCCTGTTAGATTATTAACTTATCGTAGTATGCAACGATTCTAGTTTGTATATACCCCACAATGTTTGTAAGGACACCCCATGGACCCCCATAGTGGGGGGTGGGGGGCAGCTTCTGGACCCCAGTCTTTTTGAAGCTTTATCTTTGATGCATTATTTAGTATAGTAGTAGTTGATGCTCCTAGTACTTGTAGATAAAGACTTTGAAGGGCCAGCACCTGAGGATTTAGAACCAAAGCAAGATCATTTTGTTTCCAACGAAGACCGCCTCGCAGATCTAGTGATGAAAGCATCTGCTTCCGAGGCAGGAGATCAGTGGCCGAGTAATGCCTAGGACTTAAAATTTGGAAATCTAGTAGCTGCCTTGCCAAATGCCTGGCACTGAAGGGAACAGTACTAGGACTGGTTGACCCATTGTCAGTATAATGTGGCTGGATTGGACTGAAGCCCATGTTATGACAGCACTCCACGTGTGGCAGCACATAAACTTTGTCTAAGCAACACCGTCATGTGCTTTGCGACTGGACGTTAAGCGACAAATTTCCAACAAAGTTGTATTTCTCCCCAACTCCCACAAAAGTAGCCAACTGAGAATATACATGGAATTTAGTGGAAACATTGAATTGTGCAGTGTAACAAAAACTTAACCTTGTGTCTCTTCATGTACATGGAATATTACCTCTGCAAGACCCTTTTCCAGGCCACCTATAGTTCGTGTCAGTGACAAGGTGATGATTCCGCAGGAGGAGCATCCAGACATCAACTTTGTGGGATTGCTTATTGGTCCTCGTGGCAACACCCTGAAGAACTTGGAAAAGGAGGTCAGTAAAAGACACAAAGTAGGACCTGGAGGAAGCTATCATCTCTCTTCTCCTCCTGTCTTCCCCCACACTCCCTGTACCCTTGTAAAATCTACACTTATCAGCATGTGCCTATTACTCACCATGACAATAGAGATATGGTTTTGGCAGTGGTTTGAGTATCAGCTAGGGCAATGTATTTGCTATAAAAGTATCTTTTTCTCTCTGTCTTTCCAGACCGGTGCCAAAATCATTATCCGTGGCAAAGGCTCTGTAAAAGAAGGCAAGATTGGACGCAAGGATGGCCAGCCATTACCAGGAGAGGATGAACCCTTGCATGCATATGTAACTGCCAATAACCCAGAGAATGTCAAGAAAGCTGTTGAAAAGGTCAGGTGCAGCTTGTCAGTTCTGTCATTTAGTTTGATCATTAAAAGTTGACCACATAAAGCTTTAGATTGTATTGAGGGCATCATGGGTAGCCTCTGGTATTGCACAGTAAAATTAATTAAGTTGACTCCCTCATTAACTGTTTCTAGAAAGCAGTGTGGTACTTTCATCAGTTTATGCTGTTCACACAGATCAAGGAGATCATTCGCCAAGGTATCGAGGTGCCAGAAGGACAAAATGATTTACGTCGACAACAATTGCGTGAGCTGGCTTTGTTAAATGGTACTCTGCGAGAAAATGATGGTTTGGCGTAAGTAAATATATTTTGAGCATGTCAGTTTAAAACTTGCGACTAGCACCTGCAGATGGTGATCATGCAACATACAATGTTCAGTCAGAATATTAGAAGCTGCAGAACATTTTCTCAAGATGTCCTAGGTTATAGACTGTTTACTTTCACTGCGGTCGCAGGGGGACACAGATTTCGGCACGATTCAAATAAATACCACTTGCAAACTACCACAAGTGCAGTAATCTACTTTACGTATTTAGAAAGTTCAATTTTTGAACATCAAAATAATTATAGAATCGTACTGAAAAAATGTTCAGTGGTGCTTACTATTTGTTTGGCGTAGTCAGTGTATGCACTTTACGT
>SMGT01007826.1:51587-63182 GCA_004794575.1 Lanistes nyassanus
GGGGGGAAGGCGGGTTATATTTAACCAGATAATGTGGTTTTCATTGCATATTTTAAACCAGTCTAATTATCATTTGTGCTAAGTGCCAAAACTAAAAGTTCAGCACATTTTGCAAGATTAACAAAATTTCTCATATTTCTCCGTCAAATAAGTATTGAACTCAGTATTTTCCTACTTAAAAATTTGACACCATTGTGCAGGCCAGGCGACACCTTCAGAATGCACCATATGCAGTCAACAACAGACCGTGCAAAGATGGACAGTGAGGTATGATGCGGTATCATAAAATATGCGTCTAGTAGTTTTAGTGGGATCGTGAGGATACAGTGCTTCATATTGGCCAGTAAAATAAAACTTCTTGTAACCGAATGATATGCAGGGGTGCTACTTCTTTCCATTTTGGGATGGAAACCGTTTTTTCAGTGTTGGTAAAAGCGGAACATCCATTTTTATGAAAAGTTGCCAGATATAAAAATAATAAAATTGTAAAAAATTTTGCTTCTTTTGCCATTTGAAAAGCGAAATCTGAAGTGGCCTGCACCTGAGAGATTCTAGACACTCACCCTGTGTTTGCAGTATGAGACCCCATGATACCATTATTGTGTGCCTCGTGTTTTCAGTGCCTTTCAAAAGTTCGTTGAGAATGGCCTCCATGCTGATTTTTGTGATATAGCTCGATTACGTTGTTTCATGTGCTGTGCCAAGGTATAAATCAAAGGCGCTAATTTGCAGAGGAATTGGATCCAGCTGACTTGGTGTTTCCCACTGTTTTCATGCTCTGATAAATGGCAGCAAAAAGCACTGAAAATTGATGAAGGAAGGCATAGTTGTGTAGTTATTGGTGGGTTTGCAACTTTCAGTTCAGTTTTTGTTGCCTGAAAGTGTTGGTCTAAAACTGCATCCTGTAATATTTTTGAGTAATAAACTCTACGCAGCATGGTCAAAGAGGAGTATTTTTAAACTGCCATATTGCAAGAAACCGCATCAGATTCATGTGAACTTCTGAAACTTCTCAAGCTTCTAGGGGGCATCCCCCAAACAGGGTGTTGCCCCTGTACCCCAATGGACCCCATTTCTGTTTTTCAGTTGTTTTTTTTCTCTCAGTAGCACCCCTGGATATGGACTGAAAAATGGTGTTCATGTAATGTTAGAGGTATGCTTGTTGCCACTTTCCTGTGTTCTTAAATTATGTGGTGTATTTCCTATCTCACCCTCCACCCCAAATTTTGTGCAGTATATGTCACTGATGGCTGAGTTAGGAGAAGGCCCGCCACCCAAGACGACTCCAGCTCCTCAACAACCTATGCAGCGTCCACCTGTGTTTCAAAACCAGCCCCCACCAAATCCAATGGTACTTTTAAGCTTCTTTAAGGGTAGAGCATATGCTCAACATTCAGATTTGTATAGCTCTGGAACTATAAGCTCCATGCAGCAAGCTGTTTTGGAGAGAAAGCCAGAAAATAGTGTTCCTGGAGGTTTTAAGACTTGGATGTTCTGAAATAGCCAGGGATTTTGTGGTTTGTATTTTTGACTATTCTTTCTAGGAACTAACAATCTGCCCTCATCTCCCAGTCACCCCAAAATAAATTTAATAAATATAACCTATTTGCTGTTTGCCATTTTTTCTAAATTGAAAAAAAATCATCTTTTGGCACCACAAAATAATGGACAGAGCTCCTGATAATGCACAATTGGGAGTAATTTAAGCACAAAAATTCAAGAATGATGCAGAGATTTGCAGGATGACTCCTGCTTTTTTTTTGGGGGGGGGGGGTCTGGGTTGCAAAATGATTTTAGGCTAGAGGGTCCTTTTCCTCCTTGGTTCTAAAAAAAAATTCAGAAGCCCTGATGGGGCATATGTAAATCTAAGATTGCAGGGAATGACTATGAAGTGTGAAACATATAATAAACTAGATTAGAAAGATTCTATTGGAACTAGAAAAGTTGATAGATTTTCAGCTTGTGGGATCTTTTTTGTTTTCATGATTGGCAGGCATTTAATCCCCCCTGGCAACAACAGCAGCAGCCCATGGGACCACCTCGTCCCAATCTTGGGCCACACAACTTCCAGCCGCCTCCTGGCATGGGCATGGGAATGGGCATGGGAAACATGGGAAACATGCCCCCTATGTCTCAGCCTGTCCGCATGCCACCCCATCCTGGCCCTGTGCCTATGGCAGGCAACATGGGGGCTCAGGTCCCACCTTCAGTGCGACCCTGGCAGCCAGCTCTCAACACATCTGCTCCCTCCGGTCATCCCAGTGCTTCTACACCTATTGGTATGTTACCTTTTCCTACTTTTTTGTGGGGGGTGGACAAATTGATGCTAGAACTGCTGTGCTTCTTGTCGCATCAGAACTTGATGTGTATTATTGATGGCTACACAGGTGTACCTCCTCCACCAAACATGCTGTCTGCACCTCCTCCTCCACCACCTAGCACCCAGTCTCAGGTCCCGCCTCAGCACACCTTGCCCTGGAGCATGAGTCCCATGCAGCCAGGTGAGCTTGTAATTTCTTTTCTGAGATTGGTAACTCCAACAAAGATACTGGCAGCGCTCACACATAGCCGTATGCAGACGCCTGTGCCCTAAAGGGAGCTTACCGTACCTAAACACGTAGCAAAGAGAGGGCCGAAAGAAAGTCTGCATACGGCTATGTCTCTCGTCGGAGTTTGTAGCATTTTATTCAATGATCTATCAGCTAAGAATGCAAACTGCAAAGATTTGGCATGTAGAGATCTGGGGTGGTCAGGGAGTGGAGATTACCTGTGAGATGTAACTTGTTGTGTATGGGTTTGATGGACTTGTTAATCCCATCCCTCACTTTCCCTAGTATAAGGTAGTTCAACATTTGGTAAAATTTTGCAGTTTTCTCTTGTTTTGATGCAGGCATACCACCTCACTCCCAGATGCAGCCTCCACAGACAGCTGCACCCTGGCAGCAGACACCCGGTCCTGTCCCACCACCCCCACCATGGCAGCAGCAACAACAGAATCCTCCCCCTCCTGTCCCACCGCCACCTCCACCTCATACTACACAGCAGACCTTCACCGCAATGGCGCCACCACCTCCCCCTCCCAACAGTTTTGATGTTGGACAGTTGGGTGGCATGAATCCTTTATTGGTTGCACCACCTCCACCACCCCCTCCAAGCTGACCACTTGCCAGAGAGGTCCCTTTTTATGGGAAGAGGAATTGTTTAAAATACCTAGGAGAATACAGGCAGGCAGCAGAGAAGGATTTTCTAGTCCCCTGTGTGGCAGTGAATCAAAATAAAATGTTTAAGGGAACTAGGTCTGGGTAGCAAACTTCTCCAGTCAATTGTGCTTGCATACATCAGGCATTTCTCACATGTTGAAAGACCAGTTGTGCAGGGAATATCCTGGTCAATATTTCTTGTATCAAAAGTCTGTTTTTATCTAGAAACTTGTACCAAGCCAAGGTTTATTTCACTGAAACTTTTGCTGCCTGGAACATAACACTTTGACTTGGTTTGGTGAAGACAAAGATACTGATGCAAGTGGGGTCATTAAATATATGGGAGTTGCTGAAGTTGTACTTCTTTAAATGAATTGTCTTCTGCGTTCCTGCACATACATGTAAGTGCACAAAATTCATTAACAGCTTTCCATTGTCATATTAACCGCCTTTTGTTGAATTATGGCAGAGATAAAGGGAAAGGGTCGGTTTATTTTCTTTACCATTGAGAAACATAATAGATGTATATTTGCTTTTGTAGTTTTATAAAAGCTGCTTGTGTTCTTGATACTGTTACATTTTGATAGGAAGGTATAATCTTTCATAGAAAACAGAACAAAGCGAGTTGCATGCATGCAGGTTTTTTTCGAGGGGAGGGAAATGTCTGTCAGCAAGTATACCATCTGATAAGTTTGAGATCCATGTTTTTTTTCCGTACATTGTAGTGCATGTTTGACCTTATAAATTGTGTAGGTGTATGACATGCTTGAATTCATCGACATATTTCTTGTACTTCTTTTCCATGTATGTGGTTGCATCATTGGGCATCCAAGTCTAAGCTTTCCCACTTCATATTGTACAATTCCACATAAAAGATTATTAAAACCCCAAAATGGATTGTGCTGTTGAGAGATTTTTGTTTTATGCCAAGTCGTTAAGTGGAGCTATGTCTGTGGTGAGTGCAAAGATGGATGCAAGAGTTTGCTCATACAAAATAACTGACTTCGTAGAGCAATGGTTATAGTCAACAATGCAAGCAGGCTCTCTCCTCGGAACCTACCTCTTGCAGTGTGCATCTTTTGGTGTGGTAGTAGGGCACGTTGCTAATAAGCAGGCTTCATCTTAATATTGGTAATGATGCAGCTGTGCCAAAATTACTTTCAGAAGTACTTGAGTTTGTGACGCCAGCTGGGTTTGCGCTTTCTACATGAAGCATATTGGGTACAAATCATGGAATGTCCGTAGTGTAGCATGTCTTCCAGGTGACAGCAAATTATAACTCTTTCGTGCTTGTTCAGAGAAAGTAGCATAACCCAAAGCAAGTTAAATGTATGCAAAACAACGTATGTCGAGGGATCCCGACTGCATATTCTTTTCGGGCACGTGACGAGCTGAGGGGAAGACGGCTCAAGCGAGTCGTTTTCTTGCTCGGAAGATGTCGATGATAGCAGTGAGTTCTGTAGCCGTGGTTAACGACGGCTTTTGCCCTCGGACGGCGATAATATCTATCGGCCTTCCAAATAGTTACCCCATTATGATTATGTTTTATCCTTAGACGTATTACGTCAGCACGAAAATACACTCACTGTTGTTACTATGTGTTACCGAACGATTATCTGCAAAAGTTCTTGCATACACAAAACTCTAATAATGTTGCTTTGCATCTGATTACAAACAACAACATAAAAACTGTTTGGCTTCAAATAATGTGTACATGCTCCCTTGCGAGGTTGCGGATCGTTCTGAGCAGACGATCCACTGGTAGTTTGGCTCACCAAGACGCAGCAGTATCTCGCTGGAAAATGGTACGGTGCACTATTCAACTGTCTTCAAACAAAAAAAAGGCTAATAAAAATTGCACTATATCGCTGTGCTAAGTATCCCATTATGAAATAAAACATATTCATCACACCACTCTGGGATGAATGGAAACTGGCCCTACTCATAAAATTCCTGATTTGTACCGAACCCACCTCAGCACTCAAAAATGTGGTTAAAGTATGGGCCAGGTTTAGAATGGCGGACTTCAGGGCAACTTTCAGAGGGGTGAGACAATTACATTTGATTCGTTTCTACAGCGACTCTTCGCTTGTCTAAAACTGGACTCTCTATGACTGAAGGAATATGTTAAGTTTTTGTTTATTTTGGGGTTTTTTCCTTTCACTGGTCTACTAACCCACCAAAATTATTTTGTTACCGGTACTTCGATCAGTTGGTAGTCCAGTTAGTGAGTTAGAGTTATTATACTGAGTTGAGTTGTACAACTACTAGAATCTACTCGTTGTATTGCTACTAGTCAACTCTAATGTTTAAGTAGATCTAAAAAAAATCTAAAAGTTAAAGTTCGCCATGGCAGAAGCGAAAGAGAGAGGTGGATAAAGTAGGATAAGTGTAACTTTGTGTTTTCAGAGGACAGTTCAGAGTGTTCTTCAGCTGCATTTCAAAGATGAAAAAACAAAGGGTAAAATACGTAAATAATCCTTTTAAGTACACTTGGCACATTTAAAATTTTGATTTTACATGTTATTTCCCCATTTTAAATTTACATTTCTTTCCTTATCTGTAATATAAATACTTATTTATTACATTAAAATCTGCTGTTATTAGACTAAGTTGTCATACATCGAAAGATGGTTTTTGAGACGCCTAATCAGATGTCTCTTTGCTTTTATATCTTCCTTTTGTGATTTTGTTGTTGTTGTTGGGTGGGGGAGGCAGAAATGGATTACAAAAGTACAAAACGTGGGCGATCAGGGACTGTAAAATTCAGTTGGTCAGTATAAGCAAATTGAAAGAAAACTATATGTACCACTTCGTGCGTTTAGAAAGAGAACCAATGTAACCTTTTCTGCATTTAAGTTGGCAGTGGCACATGATATGGCCAAAATTATAAACTTATCTTAAAGCTTACAAAACTGAAAAGATGATACTGCTGTTGACTCATCCCTTGGAGGGGGGGGGGTTTCAGTCAACAGTGATGCCCTCTTTCTCGCAACTGAGCTGTTGAGAATTTTCACATCTGGTAAAGTTTCATATTTATATTCTTATATATTAGACATTTTCTTTCCAAGGAACAGTGAGACTGTTATTCAAGTTATTTTTATATTTATTAGAGTAAAACTATTCAGTTTCCTTAGCAATAAAATACATATATCTATGAAACTTTTATTCTTGCCCAGACTCCTTTAGTTACTCTCAGCATTACAACAGGTGTGGTCTCTGAGTACAAGGAAGCAGCTCCAGGTTGCTTGTCATTGTGTTCTTGAGGTAGATGGCCAAGCACCTCATAATTGTTCTCTTTAACTGAAATGTTAAATGAAGGGATCTATAAGTGGGCTTTATCCTTTTTTTTCCTCCAACTCTAGAGGCTGCCGAGAGAGCTGCAATGCAAGCCAAGGTTGTAACCGCAGAAATGTTAATGAGACATGTTTCACTGTATGCAGTCCCCAGGAACAAGATGTGGCTTGTGAAACAGATTTCAGCAGCAACTTAATGCAGAGATCATTTTATAAAGTTTTGTTCCTGTGGGTTGCATGCAGTTGACAGTCTTCAGAAGTAAAGGAGCATGTATGGGGTGAGGAATGTACTTTTTGGGGCTTGTTTAGTGTACATGCTTATGCATGTGGACAAGAATAAGGTATTGTGCTGTCAAACTGTATTATCTTTATAAGCTGCTGAAAAAATAAGATTGAAATTAAGTGGATGCATTAAGGAAGACAGTGTGTAGACAGACATAAACTGCATATCCTATGTACAAGCATTACTAGGGTAGAGGGACAGGTATGGCCGGCAAGAGGAGAGTGGGCATAATGTTCATGGTATATAAAGAATTGCATTTTATTCATAATATTGAAGCGATTTTTCAGGGAAAGGAAAACAAAAGACTTTTATAAACATCCTGTCACTTAAAGCTGACAAAACTCTCATCAGCTTGACCATGTGTTTGTGTTTTAGTTTGCTGAAAACATCTGCTTGATAACATGTTCTTGTTTCCAGAAGGAAGGAACACAGGTTGTCACAGTGGAGCATGTAGAGAAAGTTCTCCCTCAATTGGTAGGGTTTCTAATTTCTTTCTATATCATAAGTTGTGCAGGCATTAGAAATTACAAGTTAAAAAAACTGATTGAAAATGTCTTGCTTAAACATAGTGGATTTTGGCTGGATAAAAGATCAACTTCCATCAAAATTTTATCTCCACTGAAAAAAGTCATCTAGAAATAAATTGTCAACAAATCAGTGGTTTGAGCATACAAGTTTTAAATGATTTGCAAATGGGAGACAAAAAAAATAATAAAGCAGGCTTCAGTTCAGACCATTTCTATTTGGGCAATATTTAAGAAAACTCAGCATCAGGGGCATGGCACAATGTCTTCTTTACAGCAAAGATTTGTCTTACACAGTAGCCATGGTGTCAGCGCATTAACTGCACATATAAAAACTGCCGAGCATAGGCATGGATAATGCTCTTTAAATGACTATTCTGTGGATATTGCTATGTTTGAATGTAGGGTCATGTGGATGTCAACATTGATGCTTGATGAAAACTCAAGCTGAACACATGAATGAATTTTTCCTTAAATGATAACTCCATCAAAGTACTGGCAGCGCACGCTTAGTGAGCGGGCTGATGACATTAAATAGGGATCCGCTGTATGCACACGTTGTGTACTGAGGGCCAGCTGTGTGAAGACTAGGGCTGTTTAAAAGAAAGGGGCGGCAGATCTTTTTTGAAGATCTGCCACGTTCCTTACTTTCGACTCTCTCTTTGCTACGTGTTTGGGTACGGTAGGCTCCCTTGATTGCATACGTCAGCATGCGGTTGTGTTGAGCGCTGCCAGTACTTTGTTGGGGTTATCATTTGATGATTTATAGCGCTCGGTCATCATTTGTTCTTTATTAATTGAATTTTTCCTTGTTTATTAAATGAAATCATTCTGAATGAATGGGGTAATTTATGCTAACTATAAACCATTATAACTTACTGTTCAAAAATATTCTTATAATAATATTCTGTTAATGTATTTATCATGTACCAAGGTCCATATTTATTCCATACAATGTCAGTCGACACTTGCTGGACTTAGGTTAAATTTTCTTGACCAGCTCTGATGCCTCTTTGTGGCAAGGTTGGGTGGTTGAGGCACTCTGTTCATTTAGGCAGGACTGGAACATAAGCTATGGCAAGATGTAAATTCAATCCTGTCCGATCACTGTCTTGCTACATGTATACTTTTAATCCAAACAATAACCGAAGATGGACTACAGAATAAAAATTAAAGCATTCTTTTAACTCATCTCAGCCTCATGACCTAGAAGGTTGTAAGAAAGACATGCGGGATTTCAGTCTCTGACAATCTTCTCCATCCTGGTCTGTCTTCTGGTATCGATAGCACAGCTGGGGTGCCAAGTGGTGTTCATTCCTTGATGTTGTGAAGCCACCTTTTTTTTTGTCTTCCTCTCCTCCTTTCACCTTCCAGTGTGTCTTGCAAGATGGCCTTAGCAAGTGAATTGTGATGTGTGATGTGACCAAATCATGGCAGCTTCATTTTCTTGATGGTGACAAGGACAGGCTCCTGGGGACCAGCCAGCCTGTCTACCTTGTTGCAGACAGACTTTGTTTTGTGTTCTGTCCAGGAGATTCTTATAAGCTTCTTTTTGAACTTGTGAAAGAATCTGGTCTCAAACTTTTGCTGTTGTAACTCAGTGTTGTAAATTACGTGTGGGTTTCCACAAACACTACAGTTTTAGCAGTATTTTAAATATTTTAGAGGCACTACATGTGGAAGTAAACTTAAACCAAAATAACCATGTGACTGTAAATAATGAATAATGATCATGTGTATTCACTAATCTTGTATTATTAAATCTTGTATTATTAGCTTCATACCTCAGTCTCTCCAATCTTTGAGACTGGAGGAGCGAGGGATGAGAACATCTTGGATGTATTGTTTAGTATGTAGCAGAGTGTGCTAAGAATGAATATTTTGCATTCTGAGCTCATCTAATTGCTGGCTGTTAAAACTAAACTTACAATTCAAATTCATTCTTTCTTTTCAGCTCCTTGATGTTTAAGCACCTCGAATTGATGCAGCCAGATGTTTCAAAAATGGGATTTCTGTGAACATGCACTTCTGTACCATCCGATGTTATGAAAAAGGCATAGAGATGCATGAGGTGTGGGAGCAGCAGATGTGCAAATGGGCTGCTAACAATGCTACCCTTTACATAGATGTGCTTTTTATTCACAGTGAGGCTGTAGGCTCTCACAGTACTCTCCGTTTAACTGCACATGGTATGGCTTTAACAAAAGTGTGACTGGATCTCCCAGCACTGTGAGGATACAACACATCCATGTATCTGTAGTTGCAGATTGTTTAGTGCTCTTCTTGAAAGCATTTTGTTAACATTCGAGACCACTGCATTTGGTGCATCATAGCAGCAGTGCTTGTGGCATACCTTTGCACTACACTGCTTTCTGTATCTGAGAAGATGGTGCGGTCGGAACTTTGTTGAAAGTAACGTGAACCCTGTTGTTCAATGCTTTTGATAAATGTGTTTGTATCTTTTGAAATGTGTTGATTAAAACAATAAACATCAAGTTTGTTCAATCACCTTTTATCAGTGTGTCTAATAAATGTTGTGGCCAAGATTACACTGTACTTTATGTAACATAATGTACCGTAAGAGAACACAGGGTAATGTTTGGTATCCCAGAAAGACATAAAGGGCTAGATGTAAAACTAAGAGGAATAGCCCTGACGAGCAGGACGCGACTCACCCCCACCCCAATTGAGGTCGACCCAAGCCTGGATGCACATATCCGTTGTTAACCACAACAGATAATCATAGGTTAAGCCATGACCTCTATAGCATCACTTCTAATAGTTACAGTGAAGTGAAGAGGCCAATCCGTGGTGATCGATAGCTGAATGGTAGGATGTCGTGGTTTAGTAGCAAGTCCGAAACCCATGTTTTACGATTTTTTTTTTTTGGGGGGGGGGAGGCGGGGTGGTATTAGGACTTCTGCTTTCAAGTTCACGACTGTGTCCTGCGCTAAAGGGACTTGGGCAGAACTCAATTGGGAAAACGAATTTCGCAAGCAGGACAAATTTAACCGAATAGCCCAACAATTGGGGATGCTCAGGTGAGGTGGTGGAGTCGTCAGGCGACCAGGGCTAGGCGTTAGCACTTGGCAGGTCCCATTCACCAGACCCATTGCTTCAAGAACGTATGAAGCTGAAGATTTTAACACAGGGGGTGTTACCCGGATAGATTCAAGACTTAGTTACACCTAGAAAGATAGACGGAAATTTGGACAATTGAAACTGAAGCACACTTGCTTTATGCAATGGCTGACCATTCGCCAGGCGTCCGAGAGAAGCAAGGGCTGCAGTCAGAAACCCCTCTTTATGATGACAGACTGTTCAGCCTTTTGAAGACTATACGTTGAAAAAAATTAATGGAGAGAAAGCCTGTAGCTGTGCTTACGGCGAGGTAGTGAAGACGGCACCAGCAGCATAGTGTGTATTATTACGGTAATGCTGAATTAAATGGACAAACGAACTGTATCGAATAGTGTTAGCTAGGAAAACAACGCGAGAACTAATATAAATCTATAACCATTCGATCTATCTTATCTATGCTGTCTTCTCTGGTGAGAGCACAGCCATGTCGATAGTAAATGAGTATAAGTCATTGTTGCAAATCTTCATGAAAAGGCTTTCTTCCCTAAAGTTCACTAGTTTGGTTGTGTCTGCACAGACTGTGACATGGAACAGAGGGAGCCTCACATGATCACATGACAGTCACGAGGTGTATACCACCCTTCACATGTCTGAAAGAAAAACCGTTACGTTCTTCTACACAAATCAAACATGAATCTGATATTTATATTTGTACTGATAACAGCATCCGGGCCTTGTGCACGGTGTTTAACATCTGGAAGAAAAGGCTTATTAAAAACAAAAGGTAAGTCAAGTCTATGGCCACACAATCGTGCCGTGTTGGCCAGTGTATGGGGCATGAGTATAATCAATAATTCAATCAATCAATGCATGCTCATGCCTGTCATTGTTGATTGTATATAAAGAATTCATTTTATAAGTATAGAACTCATTCTTTAACTGTAGAGTTAATTCTGTAACTCCATCAGTCTGTTTTGACTGGCAAGAGACCTGACATGTCGGGAAGCAGATGACTGGATCAATAAGTACGTTACCCATCTCTTTGCGAGGGATACAGCCTCAAGATCTTCAGTGCAGATGAGACAGGTTTTAAATTAGGAGGCAGATTAGACTGTGTAGGTTTAGACAACAGAAACATCAGCGAAAGACTTTTGACACCTTCATTTCTTTCCTTTTTTACCATTACAATGTGTTATCTTTTATTCAACATT
>SMGT01007826.1:95367-134670 GCA_004794575.1 Lanistes nyassanus
AAGTGTGGTTGAGATAAAACTAGCGTAGGAAAATGTTGAAAAAACGGACAGATTTCAGAATGATGACAGCGAACAGCCGAGCGTGCCGCTACCTAATTTAATGTGCAGCAAAGTCAGGCTGTAACAGGCAGATTTCTTTTTACTTTTTTTTTTGGGGGGGGGGGAAATAAAGTTAACAAAAGAAATATTTTGACTCCATTAACATAGCAAGCAGCAAAATTTTGTTGAGTACAGACAGCTGCTGAGTGGAGATGATCGAAAAAGTGTTAGGTGAAGCCTTGTCTAGCAGCAGCATATAATAATCCATAAAAGTCTTTATTATAAATCATGTTTAAACTCAGCATAAGACACGTTGACCTTACACAGCAGGACACTGTATGTAAAAAAGGGCCTACTTGACCCTTGGTGTTTTTTGTTGCTTGCCTTGTCTGTTTCTTGCGCAAAGAGACTCCACTCCTGGAAGATTTCAGCCAAGCGATCAAGACCTCCCGTGTGGAAGTGGAGGATTTTGTATTGGCTCTCACGGCTAGCAATCACAACCTGTCCAGCTGAACATGCTGCATCATTGTAGAAAAGGCGAAGAGACCTCATCTGGCCTGCAAGAAAATAGGAAAATCATCTGATGTTTGGTATTAGTGACAGCTGCACCACTTGAACAATCTTGCAAGGATTTTTTCTTGTTACTTTTGGAGAACAAGTGATTGTAGCTTAGGTTTTCTTGTTACTTTAAGCTTTTGTAACTGTTCTTAAATGGCAGGAGCACAGCTGTGGTTTTTGACTCAATTTTAAGAACTACAGATAACAAGAATACCAACATTCTGACAAAGGCAGGCTTATCTGACAGAATAACTTGTCCTAAATATATAAGATTGTCCTCACAATGAATTAGATTAGACATTAAAACTGAGTTAATGGTCATAAGTCTTCCAGGAAGATCTTGTATGTTTTAGAACACTATATGTTATTGATGCTGTTTATATCCTGCGAGGGACAATTACTTGGAATGAAATAAGTGTTTCTGCTGTACAATATTTGGATTGTGGAAAAGCACAGACTGTTGTTGTCTTAAGTGCAAGTTGGAAAGGCTGGCAAGCAAGAGTGAATGGTAACTGAGGTGATAGATATCATACTGGAGCAAGCAGAATGCATGATTTGGAAAATGTTAAAAAAACTGAATTCACTGATACCAAAACCATTTCTGTAGCTTAATTACAACCAGAGTTATGCCATTTTTGGGATTTACAGAACCACATCTAAACTAAAGTGGTTTTGAAATGGCTAAATTTGCATGGAATAGCATTTTTTTTAAATACAATATTTTATTATTTTGAACTCCTAAGTGAGCAGAAAAATTGGCTTACTGTATGCAGTGGCTACAGCAGGAACACCATATGGTGTTCAATAGGTTTTTTGGTGTGCAAACTTCTCAAAAACAGCATTTTATTCATGTTCAATGGCGAGTGTAAAAGTAATATGAAAATCAAAATATTCAAAATGTCATAACTAGCAAACTATTTGAGCTGTAGGAAAGAACTTTACATCATTTGAAATCAGAACAAAAAAAAATCTATCTATGGACACTTTAATTGTCCTAAAGTTAATTCCAAAATCAGCTTTGGGTACCTCTCTATACTGCCATCACAAGGCAGGTCATGGAGACCTGCTCAGCCCCTGGCCAGCTCACCTGTCTTTTGAAGAGAGCATGAGCCAACAGAGAGGTGGGCAGGCCACCTGATGGCTTAGGATAAGTATGCTAACACAATACAGAAATTTGTGTTTTTGTGTCACATACTTTACCCTGACCCAGATACATGTAGCTGATTTAGCACAAGTAGGTGGGACCAAAAGAACTTACCGGCTAAGAACAATGAGGCCAGGGCCAGTAATCATAACCAGTAAGTTCTTTAACCAGTAAGTTCTTTTTGAAGATCTGCCACGTTCCTTACTTTCGACTCTCTCTTTGCTACGTGTTTGGGTACGGTAGGCTCCCTTGATTGCATACGTCAGCATACGGTTGTGTCTAGCGCTGCCAGTACTTTGTTGGGGTTGTCGTTTGACGATTTATAGCGCTCTGTCCTCATTTGTTCTTGTTTGTTTCTTTAACCAATGACAAATTTGACTGGCATTCGTTAGAGAACCAATGGTTTGCATTTAACCAATGGCTGAAGCGACTACAAATTTATGAGGGACTAATGACTTCCATAAGCTAAATGCCGGGTATTTTTGGATACTTCAGGATAGCCTGCTTTGTGAGCTACATTGTTTACTTCCCATTTGAAAATTTGTGAGCAACCCGAAGAAAGCGAGGAAGGGAAACTTTAGGCACAGCAAAGAAACAGACAAATAATGTGGATTGACCTAACAATTTAGTTTTCACACATCGGACTCTGTGGGCATTATTTACAGTTATCTTCTACAGACCTATTTTCACTGCATATTGTATTATACCTGTGTGTGCGTGTGTAAGAGAGAGAGAGTGTTTTGTAGTGTTTATTTTGTAAGCACTTAGAGCTCTCACCAGATTAGGCACGAAAAGGTTCCAATATTATTTTAATTTTAACTTATCCAATTTATACTTTTATTATGTTAGTTACTAATTTTATTTATTATAATTTTTATTTATTTTATTTTTATTTATATATATATATTTAGATAAATTTATTTATCCAATTATAATTGATCCAATATTTGTGCATTTCTTATGACATTGTAACTAGGCAATATGGTCATCAAGCTTTTTAGTGCATTACTGCCATCTTGGGGAATGTGCTGTCTCAATCCTTCTCAACATTCTACGTTGTTTAGCGCCAACCAAAATGATTGCTGCCATGTTTGACAGTCAGTTATCAAACTTAACGGCAGTGGACACTACTGTTAAATTAATGGTGGTTAAAAGTCATCGGTTAACTCCCAAAGACGTCCATGAATTCCAAACAAAAGTCACTAATCCATGATTTGTCACGTTATCACAATCAATTTAAGCTTAACCATGAGCCATAAATACAGCTTCAGGGGTGCTGGGGTACAATGTCACAGCAGCCCCAAAGTAACCATGCTCCCAGTAACATTCCTGAGAGATCAAGAAAAAATTGATGAAGGGATCAGGAGTATGCCAGTAAGGCAGAATGCAGCAGGCAACGCTGACAGCAAACTGGGTTGTGATGCTTTAGCATAGCAGCCCACCACCTCATTTTGTGTGCCCTGCCCAAGGCAAAAGGGAAGGGAGGCAACCTCCCCACTCCCTCAGCTTCCACCCCAGCATAAGCCAGCTGGATCACACCACAACTGACATGGGCAATGGGACAGGGGGAAGGGGACTGAGGCTGAAGGCAAGTCCAACCCCTGTGCTGCCCCCACAGAGCCAGTCAAAGCCAACTACAGACAACAAGAAGTCAATAAACTTTCTGCACTCGCAGTACTGACAGAGTCTGTGGCATGATAAATGCAAGCATGCAAACGTGCACCAAGTATGCTAATAAAGGTATTCCAATTGTGCAACATGGAAATCCCTGCAAGCAACACAACACAGAAACATGCATAAAAGAGTACAACCAAGCATACTCTAAACAGCACTAAACAGCTACTAAGCAAAGACAAAGTCAAGCGCAAGCAAACTCACCAGCAAGAATGATCCAAATCTACACACACACTGAAAATTACTGTGATAACAGCAGCAAGCAATAATAGCGAAAGAGAGGAGAGGCAGAAATAAAACAAGCCATTTTTCTGTACAATGCCACTCCAGCAGAACAGAATGCAGTGAAGTTTGGGCGAAGCACAGACAGCCAACCCAACCAGGGTGAGCACGCTCGAGAAAAAAGACATGTAAACTGGCCAGGGACTGAGGTCTCATGACCTGCCTCGCTGTGGCATTGTAGATGGTGGGAGGAGTCACCCCCCCCTACCCCTACCAGTTCTTCACCAGTTGTTTGGAAAGACAAATGTTAACTTAGCTCGAGAAGTAAGCTATCTGGCTCAGAGTAAAGTATGTGTTTCTATACTAAGGGTTTTTTTTAATTTGCTTAGTAGGCACATAAAAACTTTACAAGGTGCAATTTTTTTAGTCGCATGTGCCTCTTTAACCAGAACAAAATCAATAACTAACACTCTTGCTCCTTTAAAGTTATAACCAAGGCAGAAAATATATGATAATATGGAACAAACCAGCTAGACTATTTTCAGGAAACAGGCAAGCGTAACGCAAAAATCAAAGTAGTCACTCACCAAGGTCAACGGAGAACACACCACACACCTGGTCACGGGCACTGCGCCGCTGTCGCTTGTCCTGGCTGAAAGTCATCGAGTTCTCAGGAAAGGTCCAGTTGTAGGAGGCACTGGCAGAACTGCTGGTGCTGGTAGGTGATTCCTGGGCACTCTGGTGCGAGTCTCTCCGAGAACTCTCCCCATCACATTCAGCATGTTCTTGCTGCCTGGACCACTCCATGTCAACTCCTTTGGTCGGAGAGCCATCCCACTCGGTGTCCGAAGTTGCTGGAGTCAAGGGTGGGGAGTCAGGCCCTGAGGTTGTGGTGGAAGAGCCTGAACTGTTAAGACCACTGGCAACAACATCTGGTGTTTCAACTGGGGTGTTTGGGGGTGGAGGGATGATGCCAGGCAGCTCCAGAAAATGAGGGACCCGGATGTTAGCTGGCGCAGTTGTGGTCCCAGGAAGTTTCTTTAAGGATGCATCATCTGTGACAGCAGAGGTCTGTCGGCTGATAGCTGCGAACAAAGCAGTGCTAGCACTAGAGAAAACAACTTCTGAGCTGGGACATAAGCTGTCAGTTCCTATTCCTGGTGACTCAATGTCTGTGGAATGAGAACTGGAAGCTGTGCTGGTGTCAAACTTGCTGTCATTTGTGTTCAAATTCCGATCGAGAATCTCTGATGCAGCCACAGATGTTCCACTGCACTGTGCCTGCCCCTCCAATACCACCAGTCTATCATCTGTCATCTGTATGCTAAAAGTGTGACCTTCACCTCCCCCTGCAGATCCCCCAGTCCGTGCCCGAGCATGCAGTTTATGCCTGTTCAGCATGGCTGCCAACTGTTCCTCTGCAGTCAGCACATCACAGTTCTCAGGGTGCACGACATCTCCCCCAGCATTCAAGTCATTCACATTTACTCCAACTCGACTTTGACGCAGTGCTGAAGAAACAGGCTTTGCATTGTTCTGTGGCACATCATTGTTGTTTACCTGAGTGCCATGCCATGAACACTGGTCAGGAGCATTTGGCAGCAGAGGTGCATCAAGGGTGTTCCTACTGTGTTGCGAAGCACTCTGTAGCACAGTATAACCGAGTAGAACAGGTTCCTCAGAACCAATGCCAGAGTCTGTCTGAGACTTGGTGCTGGAGCTCAGCTTGCGTTCTGGCCGCCATGTGTCTTCACCTGGAGTTGAGCTGGCCTGACTGACAGACTCCTCTCGAGAGCCACATGACATGTCAGAGCTCAGGCTCCAGTTGTCCTGACTCTGCTTTTTTCGTCTCTCTGCTTTGCTCTCACCTTTCTCCTCCCAGGCAACTTGTTGACTCGGCAGTGGGTCAGGGTCCATCTTTGAAAACTCTTGACGTGGAGTCCTTCGTGGGCTAGCTTTTGGAGTTGCACCAACTGAGCGATTGGGGCTACTCTCAATACTCTGAGGATTCTTCTGTAACGTGGCATTTGGAATCCACGTTAGGATAAGGGTTGGTCTTGAACCCTGTCATCAGTGTTAGAAAGGTCAATTAACCACTCACAGAAAACTTGGACAGTCAGCCTTATAGTAATGTTGATTAGAGTTTAACATCACGTCAGTAGCTTAGGCTATATCATGGCGATGTCAGTGTCTTGTCCAGATAAAATGGGGTGAAGGCACTATGTAAACATTATCAACAAAACAAACCACAAGTGGTGTTTAAAAATTAAAACAGTTTAAGTCTACTCTAAATATTGTTAAAGGTATTCATGATGATAGAAGATGTGTTACCCGAGAAAAGGATCCACGCTGAGTGAAATGACTGATGTGATCTAAACTAAGATTAAGAGCAACAACAGGGATGTTCAACAGATTTTATATCTGTTTATAAAGATGAATATCCTTCAAATAGGCAAGAATGCCTTAGGAATGGTGTAATGGAAAAGTTTAATTAAATTAATGAACCTAAAAATGTCCCTGATGTGTGTGGCTAAAGCTGGTGCAATAAAATGTGACCAACAGTTAGGGGTGATGACATAAATTGCATTGTGGGAGTGGTTCAACATATAATAAAAAAAGAGTACGTAAGGTACTATGTCCCAAACATAGGTGTGTGAGGACATCATCTCTCTCCACAGGTTCCGCACAGCAGATATGATCAGAGAGCATAAAAAAATGTAGTGTAGTTTATTTGAAGGCAGTGTGTCCCACTGGGCTTGCCAGAGAATGTGGATGTGAGAAGAAATAAGAGCCTGATAGTCAACCGAAGGGATGGAGAAGACGGTAACACTAACAGGGCCCTGGAGCGCCAGCATGGCAGCCCAGTCAACAAGTGCCCAGAATGCCAGCATGGCCTGGGTCCTAGACAAAGAATGATGTCAACACTGTTGACACAAAGATAAGAGATGAGCATCGATGTGAACCAGGATATTGGTAGGATGGTCTAGGCATTGAGATGCGAGGACCTGTAGGGCAGCAAGAAACCAAGGTTTCCTCAATAGGGTCTCATGTGTGAGGGCCAGTAAGATGGCAGAAAGCTCAGCAAAGCAAACAGAACTGTTATTGATAAGATGGGCCAGGAGTGGGTGAGATGAGCTGCTAGAAGGAATGGCCGCTGCCATGAATTCACCTTTGGTAGAGATTTTTTAACAACTGGTAAAGATGTGGCAAAAGCCACGGTAGTCAGAAAGCAACTTGTTTAAATGTTGAAGGTAAATCAGATTATTCTTCTCAGCTTAAATAGAAGCGGTTAGACCAAGACGTAGGTCAACATGCAGCAAGGCGCAAGGAGGATGAGGAAAAGAGGATATATTAACACTGAATTTCTGAATAAACCAATTTTAACAACATTTAAAATGTTAAGGGAGATACCATAATTTTGGGGCTACAAACTGTGCCATTTTATAAGCTACATCCCGCTTTCTAAAAAAAAAATTCCACCCCCCCCCACCCCAATATAAACTACAGCAATGGATAAGTCATATCACAGAAATCCTCCTCCTATTATCATCACAGGAAAACAAAAGTACTGGTAAGTAGAAAGGTACATCACATCACCACACACAGCATACAGACATCATTCATACAAAAGTAGTAGTGTGTACAGGGTATCTAAAACAAACTGATCAAAATACAGATATAAAAAAAATTCACTTGGTAGTTTTATGACAGTAAATCGCTCACAGGGAGAGCTAAGAATGATATTGCCAGGAAAAAATCTTGATAAACATGGAAGATATAAGGGAGATTATTTGAGAGGTGTGAAGGAAAGGCTCATGAGGAATGAAAAAAAAAATCATCTGAGTAAATTTCAGATTTATCCATGTAAACATCATATAAGCTCTATATTTTATGTTGGAAGAAAAAAGGTCACACTTGTATTTGGTACATAGAAGAAAATCTCAATGGAGTTATGACTTAACCAGTTATTCAATCCCTGTTTAGCACCCACTTTTGCTTTTATAAAGACCAAATCATAATCCACCATCATTTAATACCTTTTACACACCTCATTTTGATGTGCACGCAGAGTCAGGTAACCTGGGTGGTGTTCCGAGTCTAAAAGAAGTGAAGCTGGTGGATGAACGCAGACATTATTTTTGCAATAAATTATCTCCCCATCAAGTGGCGGGGGCCTGAGGGAGTCGCTGCTTGACAGGCGTAGCAGGCTGCTGGCCTTCTTCACAATTGTGCTGAGAGCCATTATCTTTTCTGTAAATTAGAAATTAACTGGAGATTCAGTATATGCTGAACAAATGTCTGATGAATGTATTCAAAACTGAATAGTAAGGGACCCTGCTGTTTAACTCAAATTCTCCAAATGTCATACTATGCTTTCGAACTCTGTAATCAGCACTTAATTCCCAACCAGGTGCATAAAACAAGAATTTTATAATTAGACAAGAAAAATACCTGATAATACTTAATAAGATTATCATTACAACAAATACTTCCTAACTTCTTATAAGAAATGTTTTTAAAAACTTACCCCAATTTTAAATCAAGTTTCAAATGTTTTACATGTGCTTTATTACATGGATAACTCTTAGTCGTCGTATGACATACTGAAAAAGACTTCAGTCTTCATAAAGATGTCACTTCTGAAACACAATATGATCAAAACACAATAACTTAGTGTTAAGTCATATATAGTCATGCAATCTGCCAAGTGCCAAGTCGCATTACACTGTAGTTACTAAACATGGGGTCTTCCCTAACAAGTCAAATGAATGACTTGAAACTTTCTGAAAATTGTTTTAAACTTATATTTAAAACTAATGGTTTAATTGGTTATTTTATTTATAGGAAAAGTACTTCTACCTTGTGGTAATTCCACACAAAATATATAGTGGATAATGTCTACTACTACTAGTTAATAAAATATATGCTGAAATTTCTAACAAACTGATAGCTGAAGTAATTAAAATGGTCAGTGCCGAGAGCCTGGTTGAATGTTCGGACAATGGCCACCGGTACTCTTCACAATTTGTAACTTCAGCTGGTGGCTGTTGAATTCGAATCCGCAACCGTCTACGCTTTAGTATACGGGACCCCAATCGACATGGGCGATAACGTTTGAGTAAACTCTTGAATGTGAATTGTAATATGTGTTGCTGAATAACTGATTCATAAGGAGTCTGTCAATTTACACGCACTGACAGCCTAAATGAAAACTTCGCATATCATTAATATCAAGCTATACCAGCGCATGGATAAAAGGATCAGTTCGGCAACTGCGTCAATCCCACTCTGCGAGTCTGACGAGCGCGTTTCTCTAGCTGTAGGATTCTGGACGTATTAAATGGTGGCATCCTTGGATTGACTATAACCAGAAGTGTGAAGGTTGTATTATTTTATTTTAATTCCTCTTTGATAAGGCATATCCTGCTCATATAATTATTTACACATTCTCATTTATTCCGTTGCTGATACTGATAGTGTGCAACGTCGGCACGTCTGCTAGTGCTATGCAAACAAACATCTGGCGTCTGCCTCGCCTAGGGAGAGCATTATTACAAAATAAGATCACATAGAGAAAGAATCATCTGTCCAGAAATGAATAGTTCCTTGTTATGATCTAGGTAAGGGTAGTTTTCGTGTTACTTCAATGATATACAACTACGAAAAATGAAGATTTTTCACATACTGTTCTCCCGGATGACGACTGCCGCCATGCTACTTGATTAATCCATAACATAGTTTGTAAGACTTATTTTCATTGGTTTCTTGATGCACCCACAGTGCCTAGCGAACTGTTTATTCGACTTAGCAACCCACAGCGTCATGGCGGACGAGGAAACGAGGTAGGATACAGATGGAAAAGCAATGTTTTTTTTTAATGACATGAATGCTTTTAAATGCACCGCGATGTTCAAAATTACAATAGATAGCTTATACGGTTGTCGGTAATCAACAGTAAAGGACAATGTATTATAATATTTTGCCTGCTGAAGTAAATTTCTTTGTACTGGCCCGGAGTGCTTATAGTGGTATAGTAATAGTGACTGCAATAGACGGCAGTGAGTAGTGTACTGTTCAGTGTACGACGGTCTCTTTTGTCCACTGACAACACAACAGTGTATAAAAGTATAAGCCATGTAGGAATATAAGCTTGAAAGATGGCAGTCATTTGCTCAAGTAGAAGTAATAATCACTTCTCATATCATTTTGAGATTGTGGTTCAAGAAAATGTGTCGCATAATAAACACTATAAGTATAGGAACGGTATAAATAATGCTTATTATCCCAGGGATACAACGAGAACAGGACATAATACTTATAGCTGAATAGCTCTGACACTACTGAGAGCAAGACATAAAAGTTAACTAAATAGCCCAACACTCAGACGACCCTCTCGATCAGCTGAGAAGTGGGATAGATGTGTGATGATGCGGGTTCACTTCGCAACTTTCCTCTCTCTCTCTCTCTCCTTCAAACAAAGGCAGGTTTTGTTCCTTCCACACCCTCTGCGTACTTTATTTTGGGCTGCCACTGCTGCTGCCCTACATGCTCCGCCACCCCACGGTTTACTGCACTTTACTGTTTTGCTACATCTTTTCCCTCGTCCTCCTCCTGCTTCACCCTACTTTGGGACTCTGCTCTGTCCGGCACACACCCCGCTTTTACCGGGTGGGAGCGAGCCACAACAGAGCCATTGCCAGCTACGCAGAAGCTGGCGAGTGGAAGTGAGGTGGATACCTCATTTTGTGTTTCTTACACATTTAGAATAAAAAGTGAAAGAATATACCTACAAGGACATGAAAATATACAGTGACTAGAGTGCGCTTTGCTCCTCCTGTTAGTGTTAAGGAAAGTTAAGTAGAGTGAGAAGGAAATAAAGATAATTACGTTAAAAGGCAGTTAAACTAGCTAATGTGAATAGATAATGATAAGAAATATGCCTACAAACTAATTAATCTATTAAGATGTTGGGTGAGTTTAGTATCTACCGAAAGAGTATATCGAGTAGAATCCAAATATGTTAGTTGTTAGTATCTGCAACTGTCCTAGAAGGATATAGAAACGTTTAAAGAGAGTGAGCCTAGCACAGCACGCTGTAAGATGATAAAGTGCGTCACAGCCACGTGTCGCTAGCAGTACTCGACCCATACCGCCCTCGGCGTACGCTGTGGCTGTGAGCGTGTTGGCCAAAACCGTCTCCGTGATGGCTCCCCCCATCACAGATGACTAGGGTGAGGGGCTGCAGCTCAACTATACGTCACATCTTTAAAAGAATAAGAGCTGCAGATTTTAACACAGGAAAGCACTGTACATTTAGGACTTTATAGGTCTGAACACAAGAGAGAGAGATTTGGATGCATGGGACTGAAGCATGCCACGTGCCTTTCTTTATGTCGGACCATTTGTCAGGTTTTTGAGGAAGATCCAAGAGCTATGGTCAGAAATCCTTTGTAATGACAGACTGTTAAGTCTGTGAAGTAGAGAAATACAGGAAAGAAGATGAGAGAGCTGTTGAGATGCCCTATGGCTGTATGGGTGTGCATAGGTGTTCGTACAGTGAGCTAGTGAAGATGGCAGTAGTGGTGTACTATGTATTCATGTCTACCATAAGGTAATGCAGACAGTGCTAGCATATGTAGTGGTGCTGCTGAATTAGTTAGATGAATGAGCTGATAGAAAATCAACATGCAAAGAGTATACATGAGTATTTTATACTAGTAAGTAGCTCTCTGATTTATTGTGTTCCTGATGTTTGGAGATTGTTCCTCCTGACCTGCCAATTTAGTTCTCTTCATTTATGTAGATAAATAAACTGTTGTGTTATTGAGTAATGTTCTTGGGTGACCATTTGCATGAGTGATAGAGTGGTGAAGGTACTGGCATAATGTAACAATGTTTAAAAACATGTTTTCACAAAGATTTATAAGCCTGAGGTAGTACATGTGACAGTTCATCAAAATACCAGCATGTGAAGATACTATATTGTTTATGAATTTCTTAAGCTATCTTTCTATTACCTAAACTTTGTTGGATTTACCCTTTGGTTTTAACCAATAAACTTTTAGGGAGTATTCTCTAGAGGAGATCCCAGGACGGGAGGAGGCAGGAGAAAGGGAACTGGTATGTTGGAAATTTTTTGGCACTATCTTTTTAAGCACCAATTTGTATAATGTGTTCTTTATATGTATATCCGGGAAAGCAAGATTTTATCTCTTCAGAAAGTAAGCTGAAGACTAGACTGTGGCTTTGAATGCTGATAGAAAGTAAGCATGAAATCTGATAATGGAAAGAACATAGTATTATAATAAGTATGAAGATTTTGTGTATATCATCTTGGATGGCTATACTGGACAGCTTTCAAATTTTGGGACAATGTATTGTAACTGGATGGGCATCAAACCTTGGATAGTGGGCAAGTCAGTTCCAAGCAGTTCTACGTTTCTCTTTTTCCCTCATGCATGCCCTGTCATGTGCCCACTCGCATGCCCATCCCTTTGCAAGCCATTGTTTGAATTGTAGCCAGTTATGCTTGCACATATGAATATCTTAAGATGTTTTGTATTTGGATTTTTCTAGCAGGTTGATGCTGAAGAAGGGATAGCTGAAAACATGGATCTCTCAAGACCTCATTCTACAAATTCAAAGACAGGTAGTTATGTATATCCAGGTTTTTACAGTTACTAATGCTTGTTTTTTTCTCATTTTCTCAAGCATCAACATTTTTCAAACAATGCAATTTAAGATTAACACTAAACCTGCATGAGTTGTCAGATTGTGTAAACTTCAATTTTTTTCCTGTTTACTTCTGGCATTTCTTTTTTAAAGATTTCTGTTCAATCGTGGTGGTTCCATAACAGGAGATCAGTAAGAAAGTTTTGTTAGCTGTGCTAACAATGGGAGCATTTTCATAAATTTATTTAATCAAGGTATTAGATCTGCAATGGAAGCAGCATTTGAGCAAGAAAAGTCATGCTGTTTGTAAAAATTGGAGGAAACTTTGCTTAATGTGTGATGGACAAAATGCAACTGACAGAACTGTTGGATAACAGGCTCTCGCCCAAGTTCTGCAGGAGGCCCTGTTTCTCGTCCAGCCTCTGGCACAAATGCTAGCCGTGGGTCATTGGCTAAGCCAGCCAGGCCACCCAGTGGTCATCCAGGGTCAGGCATGCCTGATAAAGCTGATAGTGTAGAACGGCCAAGGTCAGCCACTTCAAGCAGGCCAGGATCAGCCGTTTCAGGTAGACCAGCCAGTGCCACCCGACGAGGATCAGCCACTCCAAGCCACTCAGTATCAGCTACTGGCAAAAGACCAGGTAGCACAAGCCGCCAAGGATCAGTCACTTCAGACAGACCAGTCAGTGCCAACCAGTCAGAATCAGGTGTTGTGGACAGACCGCCCAGTGCAGGTTACCGGGGCTCAGCTGCAGCAGATAAAGTCGGTTCACGTCCAACAAGCAGCCGCCCAGCTTCAGCAGCAGGTGATGGCAGGCACCCAGTGTCAAGGCCAGGTTCGGGCATAAATTCTACAGCATCACCTGAGGTCAAGGAGGATGGGGTCAGGGTCACAGAAAGAGAGGAGGCAACAAGGGAGTCGGACAACGGTGAGCTTGTGTTGACAACAGGTCAGCGGTTTAGCTGTAAATCAGTACCTGGCATAGAGACAGTTGAATGGCTGCTGGGTCTGAGTGTTTAACCTCACACCAGCACCTTAGGCCATATCACAGCAGGCATATTGAGAATGGGGGGAGGGGGGGTCTGTAACTAAACTTTGCACTGAAACACCCACCAAAGTGATAGCTTCAGTAAGATGTTCAGTGCAGAGGGAGCTTTTGATGTCCAGAGGAAGATTGAATGGAGTCTTCCAACATTTTAACTGCAGGATAATTACTTGGTCACTGCTGTCACCATATAGCATTATGAATACTGTACTTCTGTTACTGTTCCATTTGTGTCATTGCATGTCTTGTGTTTTATTGATTACATTTTTTATAAATCTTGACTTTGCATTTCATATTTGAATGCTTTTCCCCTCCCAAATAGAGGTAACTGTATATTAGCCAGAATGTCAGATTGTTATGTCACAAGTGCAAAGGTATAGCCCTTTTCCATGGGGTAAGTATTGTTTTCGCGTAGAAGATGAAAGTGAATCTATTTATTAAGGATCTTGAGTCAGTAGTGCTGTTGTTGATTGCTTAACAAGAGGGTGTAACATGAGAAGAATTACTGATCTTTTCATTACACCAACCCTAAGGATCTCTAGGTGAAGGCAAATGACATCAAACATAGCCAATAAAAGTATGTATACATATATCACTGCAGGCAGGTTTGTCAAAGGGCTTCAAGTTGAAACAAATCTAATGTTTACATAGCATTTTTATGTGTAACTAAGATTCTTTCCGTTATTTTCAAGTAAAGCTGGAGTAAGAATGTGATGATATGTGGTGTATAATGTGTGTGGGTATGCATGTTTTGTCATGCAGTGTAGATAATCAGCTGATGTGGATGAGTTTTGTCTCTATCAGGTGACGATGACGGTGAATTCAAAAGTGAGGAAGAAGGTGAAAAAGAGTTTCCTGCCCTGCCTGACATACCGACTGTTGGCGCTCTTGTCCCTGGTGGGGGTGGTGGGGGTGGTGGGGACAGTGATGATGGGGATGAAGATGAGGAGGAGAGCGATGGGGAGGATGCTGTTGAGGGCCAGGAAGCAGAAGAAAGTGAAGAAAGTGATGCTGAGGCAGAACTTGTGGTCCTGGACCCTGACCATGTACGTGCGACATTTACTGATAGTTATATAGTAGAAATCACTCTGCTGCTTGCTTTGTTACAGACTGCACCATGAACACACCAAGATTCCGGATGGGGACCAACATTTATAATGTGTTCACATAGCATAAGATATGGTCATGTATGACACTTTCACAGGATACATGGCGCTGTGGGGTTTCTTCATACAGCATAGGACATTTCACATGTAAGGAAACTTAGTTACCAAGATCTGTCTCCAGTAGATTTGAAGGAGAATGGTCTTCTGCAAAACTTAGTTCAGTGGGAGGGGGTGGGGTGCTCTTTGTGTCATACCTCAAGCTGTCAAGTCTGCTGGCAGTATCCCTCTTTTAAGCCATCTTTGAACCCTGTTCTTAGATTTGTCTGCTGTTTTCTGCTTCACAGCCTCTGATGAAACGCTTCCAAGCTGCCTTGAAAGCTCTCCTGGACAAGCAGCATGACCAGCTTACTCTGCAGCTGCGAGAGCTGGTCAGTTTTGTTTTCTTTCTTGTTACTTAAAGGTTCATTGACTGTCTAAGAATTGAGCTCTATTCAAAGTTCTTTACACTTGTCACAATATTATTTTGGTGTCTGAATTTTCTGTCTGTTTTTTAGGATGAGTCTCTCCGGATGAGGAAGACGGAACGTGAAGATCTGGGAGTAGAACTGTATGGGGTGCAGCAAGAATTGGCTCGCTACCAGATGATGCTTGAACGTAACCATGATGAATTTTCACAGAAAACCCAAAAGCGCCAGCATGAAGAGCAGGAGCTAACGGATGTGCGTCACATATATAAAGACTCTCAGCTTACAGTAAACTCAGAGAAGAAGAAAGGTAGGTAATATTACCTGTTGTAGTTCTATGAGTGGCTGAGAGTATTCAGCATAAGAGCAAGAATAATTGATGTACCTTTTTAAAAATTCAGACAGTTATTGTTGTGATGTTTTGGGGAGCATAAAGGTCATATTCATTTTTATCTCAGGAGCAGTAGTCTGTTTATACAAAGTAAAAGAAACTGGTTGTATGGTTTAGTAATGATACACCACTCCCTTCATATCAAGCAACGAGAGTTTGATTACAATATTATGAGTGAGTCTTGCTTAGAGCATCAGTCTGCTTCTCAGCTGAAGCAGTTTTTTAAAATGGCTTTGGTTCAAACAGTTGCTGAGCTGCAGGCAGAAGTAGAGAATCTGGCTCTGCGGCTTTTCTACATGGGCAATGCCAAAGAGGACGTGCGCTCTGACATTGCTGTCATGCGGCGCGCTGCAGAGAAGGCAGAGGTAGATGTGGCGCGGGCAGAAGGGGAGAAGCAGAAACAGGATCTGTTTGTGGATCGGCTGGTGGAACAAGTTGACAAGCTGCGGGAGGAAGTTGCCATGTATGAAGCACAAATCACAGCACAGGCCCAGGAAACACGTGCAGCCAAGGATGCTCTGATGGAGGCAAACATGGAGATGGAGGTAAGATAAGGGTGGAGAAAACAGTTAACTGGCTGCTGTTATTGTGAATATAAACTCACTGAAGGATATGCTTAGTTTTCCTCCTGGCAAATTTCCTTATGATTCGCTTGCTTTATCTCCTGCGAAATCCCATTCCATTTGTTGCATGTGTGCACATAAAGATTAAAAACTAGAATATAAAGTGTTTGTTAGGTGATAGGAGAAAAACTTTTGGTAATAACCTATCCCTTAGACATCAAAAGTTAGGAATGATTATTTTTCTGAAAATGATCTTGTAGCCATTTTGAGATTATTGTCCTCTCTATCTTTTCTTGTGAAAGTTCCTGAGAGGTCTCTAGATGAGACTTGTTATTGGCTGTGATAGTTATCATATAATTAGACAAGTTAACTGCCAGTTATCCGTTTTGCATTTAATGCAATGCATGAATGGGAGAAGTCTTTATGTGCCTCATGCAGATCTGACTGCCAAATCAAAAGTTTTAAAACATGCAGCAGAGCAGCTTTCAGTAATAAAGACCAGAACTGAAAAGAACAAATGTCAACAACAAAAGGGAACTTTTGTGATGTGGGTGGCTTCAATGTCAACTCTTAGACATTATTTTTACCCTAGGCCATTTAAACCAAAATATGAGTACAGCTATATGGTTTGTGTTTTAGGCAATTGGAGTGGAAAAAAAACAGCTTTTCCAGCAATGGAGCTCAAGTCTTATTGGTATGCGCCGACGAGACGAAGCACACGCAGCTATGATGGAAGCCCTGCGGTAAGTCACTGCAAACTCAGCTTTTCAGAATGGTTTGTAGATTCAGACCAAACTTGAAACCTTCTAGCTTCTTTACCTAGGACATCGAAGCTTTTCTGATGGGCAGACCTATGGATGATGTCTTCCGAAAGATGTACATTAAAAAAAAGAGATAAGTAAACCTATTGTAAAATGTAAACCACCCCAAGCAGCAGTTTGGTTACAAGAAAAACCCCTGTCCTTGGGTATATGGTTTGAATTTGGTTGGCACAGGTTCAGAAGCTAAAAGCACACTCCATACGGGCCCGAATCAATGACAAAGCTACTGGAGGAATGAACGTAAAGGTCACAACACTTTCTTTTAATCTCATTAAACAAAATTGACCGAACAAATCTCAAAATTGCTTTGACACATTTTGAGATAAGCCGGTGGTGTGTGGCATGAAACCATAGAAAAGAGGCAAGTTGTAGGAAACAAAATGGTTATCAGGACTTGTTACTCATGGGTAACCCTGCAAAGGGACACAACATCACCGTTTTGGGGCATAGAAGAACCATCCTGTGTGCTCTTGCATGACAGACTGATCCAAAAAGTTTACAGAATAGGCATTCCCACAAAAGCAGTCCAGCAGCTCATGCAATCCTTTATGTCAGACATTCAAATAAAAGGAAGGGTAGAGGAGGACCTCCAATGAGGTAACTATGGACAATAAAGTACCTTAAGCAAGGGTTTTAAGTTCCTTGCTCTTCAACATCATGGTTGCAGACCTTCCAAAATGTGTCAGTTGTGTTAAAACAGTGTCAATTGTGCTGATGACATCTTTTTAGGAAAAGTAGAGAAACATGAAATTTCTCAGCTTGAAAAACGTAGATGCTTACAAATAGAAAAAATCATAAAGAACTTAACTCGTTCCCAGCGCCATGTGAAGAAGGACCATGACTTCACTTGTAGTCTCTATGTATCTTTTAAAAAACGTAGGAATAAAAACATAATTTCAATGCAGTTTGAAAGAAAAATTTTAGAAGAGTAATACTATTCTTACCTTAAAACCATCTGGTGTGAATTCTGTGTAAAAATGTATCCAAAGTTAGCACATTAACATGGCGCCAGCCATTGACCTACATTTTGCCAAGTACTGAAGTAGTGTAGTCCCTGTGAATGCTTTGTTTCCCTGTACTATCATCTCTTTTGTTATCTAAGAGAGGTAACTCTAAAGGAAAATGGTTTGTGGGTCTGAAAACATGAGTTGCTTCCCATTTCATCAAACTGGCTTGTGTTGAGCCCTTTTAAAAGTTGCCGTAAAACCCTCTCCACCACACTGACATGTGTTGCAAGTGTCTGCCGCCAAACTGCTTACAGCACACAGGGAGTGGGCTAATGAAGGAGCATGAAGTGACTAAAATACAATGGGTTTCAAGCACACATATTGGCAATGAAAACCCAAGCAATAATCTTTAGATGACCAAATCAACAAATACAATATCCGTAGCCGAAAGTCAATCTATCATAAGCTATCGCCCTGAAATACAATTGCTGAGAGTAATTTTTACAGAAACTTTAACTGGTCTCTATATGTGAATAACATTATAAACTAGGCTTAACTCAACATCATAGGTTTTTAGACTGTTACTGAGCATTGCAATTGCAAGGGGGGGAACACAGATTTTGGCTTGTTTGAAATAAATGCTGCTTAAAAACTACCACAAGTGTAGTAATCTACTTTATGTATTTCGAAAGATCGATTTTTTTAACCTCTACATAATTATACAATCGTACTGAAATAGGCCTTACTATTTGGTGTTAGACATAGTCACTGTATGCACTGTATGCGCCTACTCGATTTCATCTGCCATGACCTCCCCTGTGGTCTCTATGTACCTTATAAAAAATGTAGAAAAAATCTATCAATGATAAAAACACAATTCCAACGGAGGCTAAAAGAGAAATTTAAAAAGAATAAAATGATTCCTGCCTGAAATCTATCCCATGTGATTTCTGTGTACAAGGCTGCTTTGAAAAAATGTATCCAAGCAAAATGGCACTCGCGATTGCCTTGTTAACTCCTAAACAGTATTGTGTGGTCTCATGAGCACAGGTTAGAAGAAGTCACATCCCTTGTCAACCAACCACGTTCGGTTTAAACATTTGTAAAAAGTGTTCGGATCAATCCTAGCGGCCACAATCCCATGCGTGGGAAACACTGTTTGTGCGATTTCTGTACTCCACAATCTCATTGTGTTAAAAAGCAATGAACTTGAGGAGAGCAGTCACAGGGAACATCCAAAGCCCCTACTAAACTTCTAGCAACTCCCATAATGTCATGACTGCTGCATGCAGAAACCCCCTTACTTCACCTTAGTCAAAGTGATACAGAGTGATACTGCAAAACTCTGTCCATGCAATGGCATTAAAAGTAGTACTAGACTCCCTATGAGCATGCCAAATCTAGAAGTGCTTGCAGAAGTGGGACTAAAGCCTATAAAACTAATGAAGGGAGGGCAGTGAACTAATTTAACAAGGTACAATGTCTACAAAAGTCATAGTCATATTCAAGATCCACCCAACGGCCTCACGACGATGATGATGACATTTAGGGTGGTGGTGGTGGCTGCTGTATGTCTAGTGTTTGGTTTTTCTTTTGTTCAGTATGTGTATTGTTCTGGGAAGGTAACCATTAACTGAATGGTCATTCATTTCAGTCAGCAAGAGCAAAAAATTCAGTCACTGGAGATGGAATTTGAAGGTTACAAGAAGTCCATTCAGAAGGAGCAAGAAACCAATGAGAAGCTGACGCTTATACACGCTAAAGCAGAACGTGAAATAGAGACCGTTAAGAAGCAGTTGTCTCTTTGCCAGACGCGCTTTGATGCACTTAAAGCAGAATACACCACCTACACCCGCATGCTGCATGAAACGGAGCAAGCTTTGAACAGAGCAAATGCTGTAAAAAAATTTCTTTTTTTCTCCACTCTTCTTATTCAAATTTTTACAGTTGGTTTATATATTTGTTTTCTGTTAAATCATCCCAGAATAAAAAAAAAGTGAAGGGATTTTTGTAACATGTAAAATACCCACAAAGAAAGTTTTAGTAATGGGCTTATATAAAGAAATTGTTCAAGAAATGGGTCTGATCATTATCTGAAATGCACTAGCGGCCATTCCTATGAGTCTTCAGATGTGATGACATTCTGAAAGAACACTGAAAAATATTTCTGTATCTTTTTTTCTTTTTTTTTTTTGTGAACAGGACAAGACACTTAAGGAAGGTGAGTTGAACGCACTGAGGACAAAAACTGAGAGAGAATTTTTAGTGAAGGTTTCCTTGGAAGACCAGATCATGGAGCGCCTTCGTGCACAGCTCACACTGGACAAGGCTGCCCAGTTCTCAAAGAAACTTACCTTGCAAACCCGAGAGCGCACCAAAAGACTGGTAAGTTTGTGTAAAAGAGCCAGAGATTTTTTTTTAACTTTTGGCAGTATGATCCTATGTTTGGAGCTCCCAAATCACAAAGCTCAGGTCAAACATGGAAAAGTTTTAATCAAGAGGAATTTATGTCATATGTCAAATCGTCTGGTATACCAGTCAAGAAAAACTGTACTGCTGTGGCATACTCAGCAAACTATTTTGCTCCAGAAATAGTGGCAGGGGGGTTTCTTCAGCCATTTCTGGTAGGGCAGGGTCCATGAACTTAAATGCAGTTCTCTGCCTGAAAAAAGGATAAGTTCTGCTGCTTAAGTCTTAAATGATTATCCAGATTTGTCATTCTCAGTATTCTTACATCCTGAGGGTTGACCAGTAGACATGTGCTGATGATTATGTCCACTTACAACCACTGTTCTGTGAAATATTTAAGCATGCATCAACATGCAAACCATTGCTGTGAACATTTTCTTATAAAATTGAAGTTTGTCTAAACTCTTTATTAGAACTCTGTACTTTTTGACAGTGATGAAAACCTGTACTTATCATGTTCATTTCATCCTTTTCACAGGAAATTGATGTGGCAGAAGTGGAAAATGACATTGCTCACTGGACTCTGGAAACTGTGAATGTGAAGGCACGAGTTGAGCGACTTACCAGAATGCAAGAAAATGTAGATGTGGATATGGCTGCCAAGAATGATCTTATCAACAAAAGTGAGGTGGAAATTGAAAAGCGTAATGCCATAATTGAGCGCAAGCAGGGCTTAATTGATTTGTACAACAAGAAACTTGAAGCCTTGATTAATGCAGCTGGGGTAAGTAATGCTGCTTCACACACATAATGACATGCATGTCAACTGTTATCAACACTTTGAGCAGAATCTATACACATTGACAAACATTATTTTTTAGTCTCATCAGAATATGTAACATTTGTTTTACCACTTGGTCAAAATAATGAACATGTTTGTTTTCCACACACACACACACAGCAAAAGCATGTTATTGCACACACACAGAGCAAAAGTATGTTATTGTTAAGATGTTGTGGCAATGGAGAATAGATCATATTTATAATAAATGTTTCCTAACCTTTATAATATATTTTAGAGAGGACCTGGTTAGAATATGTCTGCTCCCAAAGCATTGTGTTCCATTGCTGATCATTTTTCATTTTTGATTAGCAGTGCTCATAGCTTTAGCAATTGGTTCCTATAAACATATATTTTGTTAGAATCTGTCCTAGTGCGAAATGTTTTTACGTGACTGGTTCATTGCGTGATATTAATTCCCACAATCTCAGAATAACCCTCTTCCATTTGTGAGATATAATCTTTAAAATAAAACTATTTTCTTCTAAGTACAAAAAAGGGCAGTATCATGATGCCCCAGTAATGCATGGATATCCTAATAAACTTATGTTCCAACTGTCCACTTGGCCATAGCACTGAGAACACTAGGATGCCTATGCGATATATCAACATGCTGATTTTGACATCTCATTCGGTACATGTAAATGCCAGGTCTTTAAATGTTACTGTATATCTGATTGGACCACGTTCTGCAGAGGTGCTCGCAGAAAGCCTTATGACATAGCGACTGAGAGCTTTTCATCTGAACATCTTTAGCTATTGTTGTAATAGTAGATACTGTCTTCAGAAGATATCTGCTGCAAATGACCAGCGCACACGTGGCATGGCTGTTCGGTACCTCATTAGCTAATGCTTGCAGGGTGTGGAGCTGGGGCCTATGGAGATCCAGATCAATGCACTGCTCAAGTCGCTGGAGCAGTGCAGGCAGGACATCCACAACCAGCAGCAGATTTGGCTGCGGCAGCAGGGTGATCTGGTGCAGATGACTAAGGACAGGGAGGCACTGTCAGCAGCTGTGGAAAAGCTCAGGAGCCAATTAACCATCATGTCTCAGAAGAAAATTCGAACAGAAAGTTAGCATCTGTTCCCTTTTGCTTTAACAAGTGTCTGTGGACTGAGTACACATATTTGCCTACATTATGTACATGCTGTTGCACATCTACACATTGCCACACTACTACAGAGCTAGAATGTATCATTTCTCAGAAAAATTGACAAAAGAAATGCAAAAATGCTGATATAACTGGTGAACAACTATGTTTGCATAAATGAATGACATGCCATGCTCACCTCCATGGTGTATCCTCCTGTACTGCTGTGATGTAGCCTTCGCTGCTGACATGGTGTAAAATACCAAAACTCACTCACATGCCATGCGCAGTAGGGTCACTCTAATAAAATAGAATTTCCACAAAAATACGTGAGCGAAAAACTTGCTTTAATCTCAGATTTCTCCCTTTTCGGCACTATGATCCCCGCAGGACTCAACTTGAAACATTAACCTCTCATCCACACACCTTTTTTCCTCTCCCCTGCCCCTTCCGCTTTCTACACTGCAACGATCCCCACACCTCTTTTCCCTTGCCCTCTTCCCCCACCCCATCCCCTTTTATCAACCCTGATGGGACATTCCCCTCTATTGGCTGTAGCACTCCTCACCACTGATTGGTTTAGCATGCTTTTTCCCTGCGGTCTGCATTTCTTCCCAACACTCTCTCTGTGTCCATTGACTGTGCATGACCGGCGTCCTTGCATTGTCAGCAAAGTAATTTTTATGTTTTGTCCGTTTGTGTCTGTTTGTGCTGTCCTGAAGAAGAGGCTATGCCCCAAAACGCTGAGTTTTTGTCTAATTTCCGCTTGGCTCGGTTCTTTTTGTTGTATCTTTATTACCTCAAGCTGCAGTCACCTGTTTCTTTTCTCTTTAAATCTCAGAGACATGTCCATGGATTTTTTTTTTTTACACAGATGAGATAGACCAGCAGAATCGTGAGGTTTGTGACATTGACCGCCACATCCAAGACATGCAGAATGATATCATCAAGCTGAATTCTCTGCTGTATAAGCACACAACAATGGGAACATCTCTGGAGCAGACCAACACCCTAACAGAAATGGACTTCGTCAAGGGGCTGCGGGTGAGTCTATGGCTGTAGCACTTCAGTCCAAATCTTATATGCCACCCAATAGGAGTAATTTTTTAAAAAACCAAATGGTTGATTTAGTGTCCGCAAAGATGGACACATGGGATGATGATTTCTAACTTTATTTTAAAGAACAGCTTTTTGAAAACTAAAAGTGGTTGAATGAGCGAAAAGGAGATAAAATGATTAGATATATTATGTGAACAATATCAGACCAGAAGGAGAATTTATGCAGTGGCTATGAAAGAATTAAGCTAATGCTGCTCTTAACAATAATGGGTGAAAAGAGATAGATGTAATTAAGAAGGAACAAATGAGGACAGAGCGCTATAAATCGTCAAATGACAACCCAACAAAGTACTGGCAGCGCTAGACACAACCGTATGCTGACGTATGCAATCAAGGGAGCCTACCGTACCCAAACACGTAGCAAAGAGAGAGTCGAAAGTAAGGAACGTTGCAGATCTTCAAAAAAGATCTGCCATCCCTTTCTTTTAAACGACCCTAGTCTTCACACGCTAGCCCCAGGTGTACCACGTGTGCATACAGCTTAGTGAGCGAGCTGACGACATTAATTAGGGATTCGCTGTATGCACACATGGTACACCAGGGGCTAGCCGTGTGAAGACTAGGGTCGTTTAAAAGAAAGGGATGGCAGATCTTCAAAAAAGATCTGCCACGTTCCTTACTTTTGACTCTTTCTTTGCTACGTGTTTGGGTACGGTAGGCTCCCTTGATTGCATACGTCAGCATACGGTTGTGTCTAGAGATAGATGTAGTTGAAACGCAACAAGTGTTGCGTCATAAACTTATTTTTAGAAATACAATGAACTGAACATTACAGAAATGGACACCTTGTTAACTTTAGTGGAAGCTAAAGATTGCTGTGACAGACCTTACTGTCAAAGTTGCTGAAATATACAGAAGTAAACCCCTTAAAATAGATGAATATCATACTATGTGTCTTGTAGGAAGCTGAGCAGGAATCCATTCGTTTAACTGAACAGCTGGAGTCTGTGAAGGAGGAAAAAGAACGTCTGCTGAATAATCTTGTTGAGGCAGAGTAAGTTTAACACATTTCTGTCAACATAAAACCACTCATACAATCTGTGGCGATTTTTTTTTATCGGGGTGTAATAAAATGCAGTGGTTGATAGCACATGCCTACAGAGGACAAATTTTTTGCCATCCAGGGAACAGTATCTTCAGAAGTCATGATCGGGATTTGCTTGGATGTTGGATATTGTGGTAGAGCAACAGAGAGAAGTTGCATTTTCACTTGGTGCATTTATTCCTACTGAGAACCAAACGGTGATATAGTGAAGATGAAAATATGCTGCTCAAAGTCAAAAGAATTGAAAGACCTACTGCAGTTTGAAAGGCAGGACACATACGTAATTTTCAAGAACACAACATCCGGCACCATACATTTGGATGCCCCTTGTTTGATGCTGCAACGATGAACATCAGCGTGCATTCAAATTTATGCTATCACATTCATGCACACCACAAGAGCCAGCCAGACGTGAACTCAAGAACCCGGACAATGTGTGCAAATCAGACTTCTGCAGATAACAGAGGCAGGGAATGTTGCTGTTGCAATAAAAATAGCCCATTGCATCTGTTGTTGGTAGTTACATCAATAAACAAGTACACTTCAGCTTTATTGTGAGTACTGGTTTGGGTTTTGGCACGTAACACATGCAGTTTGCATTGGTCTTTCAATTCTTTTTAGCAGAATCTATCTAGAAACAAAAAATAGCCATAACTTTTAGGAAAGTTAGCAAACCATGCCGCTGGGTGGCTATGAGTGTTCTCTCCAAGACTTGGTGGATGATGTGTTTGAAAATGTAAATATGTGTTTGTGTATATGTGCTCTTGCTGTCAACCGGAATCCTGGATTGTGAGCTTTCCGTAGGCAGTGAAAGCTGACCATATTTTATGAGCGCTAAACCATGTGCAGTTGCCATCTGAGGATGCTGGTGGCCATGAAGATGTTGTTTTTCCCGACTGCAAAGTTACCTTAGAATGCCATTTCTACTGATGTGATGTAAAGCACCTGCTGCCACCTGCAATGACATTTACTTGTGTGCTGCACAGACGTCAGATCATGCTATGGGAGAAGAAGACTCAGCTCATGCGTGAAACCAAGGCAGCACTTGATACAGAAGTGGGACAGGGGGAGATCAAGGCCATGAAGTCGGAGATTCACCGTATGACACTGCGCTATTCTCAGCTGATGAAGATGCAGGAAAAGATGATCCAAGACATGGAGAAAGCTGTGTCCAGGTGAGTAGCACCTGCTCAGTGCAGACAACTCAAAAGGTTACAAACCTACGCAAAAATTGCCTTCGCATATGGTATGCTTACATGCTAAAATGGAAGGATGCAAGACATCTAAATGTTCATTTTCTTTGTTAATAGAGGGTTTGTTTAAAGAGAGAAATTTCCAGTGTCTACCTGATAAGACTGACTTGCATTGCTCATTCTAGACGAGACACAATTGTTACCAGAGGAGAGGCTCAGTCTAAACTACAGAAGAAGATAATGACCAAGGGCTCATTTGAGCGGCAGATGGCAGAACTGCGCAAAAAGATAAAGACTACAATACAGGTAGGAAAGAGCATATGGAAACATTGTCCTAAGGATAGCAGCTTGAACTGTGCAGTTTTTAAATGCCAAGGATAGAAAAACACTGATGCAAAAGTGTATCAGTCTTCATTTGTGTATTTATTCATTCCTGCAGTAAATATTTGCTTGTGCTTTTTGGTGTACAGAGCAATAACCGTGTCTTCAGTCTTGTTACATTTCTTTCTTACTCTCCTTCTCCTCTCCCTGTACCCCTCCCCCCAAACTGTGTCATAGTCTATAGGAATAAAATACAAACTTTGGGTACCCTTGTCCACACAGGATGCAAATGAGTGCGACATGGAGATCCGACAGCTGCGAGAGCACCAGATAGAGGTTAGCAGGCAGCTGGAGGAGAAACAGGTCAACTGCCAGACACTACAATCATCTGCTGAAACCCTGGATGGTGACATTGAGCAGATGCTGGAAGTCAGACAGACGGTGAGGCTAAGGTCTAATGTGTCATCTGTTTTTGATGGGCAGTGACAGTTGACGTAGTTCTGCAGATTGATGCAATGAATGCATGCCTGTTCACCATCTTTGACAAGGCAGAAATGTTAACCACATGAGAGACACTTCTCTCTTCCTGTGAAGATAGTTGCACCATTCTTGCAGACCCTGTAGGACCTCTTCATAAGTGTGCTTTAACACAGTCGTGACGCAGCCTTCGTAGCTCGAACCGTCCCCGTGGCCGCAGGGTTTTTCGCCTTTTTTCAAAAATTCATTAAAAAATCCCCCAAAACAATAGAAAAATGATTTAAACATATTATCGAACTACAATAAATAAAGAAAACTCATTTCTTACCGTGTGTCTTGGACCTTGTTCCATAATTTGTAAAATCCTTTGATGGAAACACAACTGAAGTTGAAGAAATCAAAAAGTCCTCGCCATTCCTTGTACACAGTGTCACGACATTGTTTTTCTACACGTGCCGGCACGTTTTTCTCTTCGTAATCACTTTCTTGGGTCTTTAAGGCACAAATACTCTTGTCTTCATCCACTTTATCATAGTAAATTTGCGAAACAATGTCATTTTGCTCTTCAGCGTGTAATTTGAAGAGTAAATCTAGCATTTCTCAAGTGACAGACCACATGTAGGGACACATCTTTCAAGTTATTACCAGAAACCAGTCGCGGCAGTTTAAACACAGAAAAGGGAAGCAACTCGTGAAGAAATGAATCAGCTTTCTAATGTAGGAGTTCTTTACCTTAGACGATTAGCGATTCCCCGTAAATAAATTTTCAAAGTTGCATCGTTTATTTCCCGTATTCGCTAGTAAGCGTGACCTATGCTGTATCGTTTATTTCCCGTACACGTCGCGGATGAGTTAAGGCAGTGAATGTTCTTTTTTTAAATAAGTTGTTTATATTGGTCTGCAAATTATTTCCCTTACATTTCTGCTGGCAGAACCTGTCAGATCTTCTGGCAAAGCAGCAGCGCATGAAATATTTCCAGCAAGTGAAGGAAGGTCGCTACACACCAATCTGTCGGACAGAATCGGCCATGGAAGTTGAGCACAGCAAACAGGACAGCCGCCTGCATGCGCTTAATGCCATTGTTGATCGCCTGAACCAAGAGTTCCCATACGCTCAGCCTTCTCTGCGTCGAGCAACTCTGGTTCTGAGCTACAAGCTAGCAGCAGGACAGGAAACAACATGATATGGATACTGTCACAGCTCAAGGTCCATCCAGATACCAGGTTTTAACATCAGCATCATCTTCTCAGAAGCTCAACATTTTGTGGAGAAATTAATGTGACTGTGTCCATCAGAGATAAGGCTGTCCATTATCTTTTTTCTTCAGAGTGCTTTAAAAAATGTAATATATAGACCAGCTGGAATTAGCTGTTTTTCTTATTACAAATGTAAATTACAGAAATCTGCATTCACTAGGTTTGTTCTCAGTGTATTAAATGTAAATGCTTAAGCAGAGTGAAACGTCAAAGCAATGGAAAAGAGTTGGCATGTATTGTCGGACCGGCTAACAGCTTCAGATGAACTTGATAGATGATGGGTCATAGGCTTATGCAAGTATAAAGCTATGAACCACTTCGCATCAAGCTCATACCCAGATTTATTCTAGTGTCAGGAAGGCATGACATCACACAAGTACCAGCATCAGGGAGGAACTTTTTTAACCAACACTTTGTTTTCAGGAGTTCCACCGACATCATTTACATAATTCTGATTACAAGGTCTTTGCCTTTGGCAGGGGTGGTGCAGTGACATACTGTGGAACATATTGCTTGCAACTATTGGAGCCACTTGTTTCACTTTGTAGAAATCTGCATAAAACGGTCACAAGTATTTTAAAATAATTTGTTGGTGTTAGCTATGAGTTTTATCACATATTTCATTGAAGAATCGTGACTAAAGACTTGGGCTGTTATAGAGAGTGTGTGGCACTTCCGGCACTTTATGAGTGTTAATGTATGGGACTGGTAGATTTTGATATTTTATCCTAGAGGTAAAAATCGACCTCCATCAGTCCTGATTTATGTCATGGCTGAAATACTGTCTTGTTTCCAACAATTTGCTCAGTAGAGATTCTGATGTTTCCACCATTTACTAGTTTCAACTGAGTCATTCCGAGTTCTAGGTTGGCTGCCAGACTGCTCAGTTAGGCTATCAGATCGCTTAGAGTGTAGCCAATTTATGACATGAAATATACTGTGATTTAATGGTACAATCTGATTTTATGGAAAAAAACATGTTTACATGACAAGAAATATATGTAATCAACATCACATTTAAAATATTTCCTGGTGTACATGGAGTTGACAATGCTGATTCATGATAAATATCATAAATGTGAAGAGATAAATAACTTCATGTTTCAGTCATTGACAGACCCATGCAATGTGGCAAGTTCCATCCATGTGTAACAATATGCATGCCAACTGTAGGTACCAGAGATGCTAGTTAGGCTTATTGTTAGAATACAGTTTGGCAGAGGACATTGCACATATGACAGGTCTGGGAACTAAACTTAACATAGACCAAGACCTACACTAGGGAGGCCAGACACATCACTTTTAGCCGCCCAGCACTCAGCTAACCACTGTCCACGAGGGCTACAGAATGCGCATATGGCAATCACACGTGCAGCTCGTGAGAATCCGACACTCGACACTGAGGTATATAAACCCTGGTGGAGGTAGACATGAACAACAAGGTTCTGACTGATGAAGGTATTTTTTTCTAGGTTGACGAAAGCGAGATAGCAAGATAGACAGGGCAGAGTTATCTGTAGGGTCCAGTTTCTAGAGTCAGGTAGCCGTCACACCACCCAACGACAGAATGGACAATAAAATGCTTGAAACGACAAAGCACGTCATCGTGTCCTTTTATAAGGTTACATTGTGGTGCCGTGATGACTCCCAATAGTCCATTTTGGTGCCGTGACTACTCATAACGGTACACATGCCCTGTTTTACTGTATAAAAGATTAAAAATGTACACACCTGAACAGACATTATTTTATGCTGTTAAATATATTCTGCAGGTCAAAACAAAAATCTCTCTGAAATACTTAGCTTGCTTAACTAGACATTTTACTAAAGTATCTGAAAATCAAAATGCAAGGTGAAATCATTTATTTATAGATATTTAATCTCTTTTGGGTGTTTTGAAGATATTTTTTAGGTTTGATTTTTTCTGGGTTGTTTGTACAATTAGTTGTACTGCTGATGGTGAACGTTAGGGGATGTTGTAATTGCTTTTCCCCAGACGTGCAGGCTTAAATGGGCAAGAAAGCCTTGTCTGGAATGGGGCAGTAAATGTTGGCGAGGGCCTGCTTTCTGGACTGTTCCTCAGAACGGGGATAAGGCCGGGTCAGGCGTGACTTGTCCAAGGTCACGCCAAACCCTGGGCGGTCTGGAGGAAGGTCAATGAAACCTTCCTGGGGCAGAGGTTCATCAGGGAAGAGGCCTCCAAAGTAAGGCATGATCCTGTCCGCACTGGGGCTGAGGTCAATGAATTCGGCCACAGGGCAGTTGGTAAAAGCGTACTGCAGGTGGTATGAGTATACGCTCGATCCGTGCGGGATAACCAGCACATCCTCGGCTGCTGCCATGGCAACGATCCGGCGGGCTTCGGTAAGGCCCCCCACCCATGTGATGTCAGGCTGCAGGATGTCCACGCAGCGAGAAGCCAGCAGCTGTCGGAAGCCATACCGGGTGTATTCGTGCTCACCGGTTGTCAGCAAAACATCACTCCCTCGCAGAGCCTCCCGCACCTACATAAATATTTATACAACTATATACACCTGTCAGAACATATTCCGTTCACCCATATGCCTGCCTATCAAGCCACTGATTACAGCTACATGAATAGAACCAATGATGACTACACATGAAACGAACCTATGAATTGCATGTGGCTTTCGTCATTATCACTCTGTCAAAGCATTTAATAGTTCCTAAAGACGATCGCGCAATGCATATGTCAATTTTGAGCTTAACGGAACCCATACACGCACGGAAACTAAGTGATCTATATGGGCTTGCTGCCAACCTTTACCTCCCTTCTGGCACAAACCACACAAGTTTCCACATTTTCATATAATTTTCTCTGCAAAAAGCCCGCACACATGCGTGCATACATCCTAAACTCTGCGTGTATGAGTCCCACCGAGCGTGAGCGCGCGCGCTGGGTGCGTGCATTCATCAAAACCTGTGTGTAGCCGGCGTAATCGTCGGGTGGAAGAAACTCCTCCATCCACTTCAGGCCGAGAGGTTCTAAACGACGTGCCAGGCGGGCTGCATAGGTCGCGGTCAAGGCCATGTAGCAGTCTAGCATAAGCGGGAAGTTGGGGCCGACCTTGTCCCGCCAGCCCTTGAAGAAGGCCACGTTCTTCTCCAGCCCGGCATCTCCCTCCGCCGGCCCGTGAGGACAGGGGATCTTGGCAGCCACAAATCCCATTTCCTTGGCCAGATCCGGGCGGGCCGTGGTGCAGTACACTGGCAGTCTCGGCTTCGTCTTGCCGCCCAGTAGCTGGTACACTGGTTCCCCGCGTATCTAAAACAATAGAAGGTGCAGAGGTGCAGCGCGCGTGCAACAAAAAAGACCTAGAAGCATCTAGCAGTTTCCCGAGTGGCGGGAGAAGCCAATTAAAAATTTCTCGTTCACATCCAAAGGAGATTGAGAGAAACGAGTCAGTATATATAGCTTTGACAGTACCAGCGTACACTTCTCGATCATCACGTCGACCTGCACGGGTAACAGAGAGCAGATCGAGTGAAGTGTTTGTTATAGCTAAGAAATGTATATAAATATATACATGTATAACTCGAGGAGTGACTGCATATAGCCTTGAGTTTTGTAAACGGGTTAGTATAAGTGGGTGACATTTTTGTTAGGAAAGTTGATAGCGTTAAGTCTAACCATCAATCCAAGCTGTTACTGCTGCTGGTGGTGGTGGTGGTGGTGGTGGTGGTGGTGGGTGTGTGTGTGTGTGTGTGTGTGTGTGTGTGTGTGTGTGTGTGTGTGTGTGTGTGTGATACAAAACTGCACGCCGGACCCGATCCACACCATATTCAGCACGCGAGTTCCTTTTCACCCGCAGATGGTCATAGGCCATATTTCGACCATGTACCTAGGCCTAAAAAATGAAATAATAAATATGACGATGCCCTGTCAGGTACACAGCGATCAGCATACAAGGGAAACCACCACACAGTCTTTCCCCTTTGGTACGAAGAGTACTTTCCCTTGCCTCGCTCGACAACAGGGAGACGGCAGGCAGGGGTGGGGTTGGGGAAATAGTAAAGGGGTAGAAGTCGGGGTTACAGAAGGGGTGAGCGGGGTAGAATACGAATGACAATACATCTCAAGGTGGCAGCAGTGACGTCACGCGACTCACCTTTCCCAGCAGATCCCACACCGCCAAGTCCACGGCGGAGATGGCCTGCAGTGGCAGTCCCTTGCGGCCGTAGTTGAGGGTGGCGCGGAACATCTGGTCCCACATCAGCTCCACCTGGCGGGGGTCGCAGCCCTCCACGAAGCGACTCAGATGGCTCTCCACCAGCTGACAACCCGCCGCCCCCCCGATGGTGACCCCGACCCCCACCCGCCCCTCCTCGTCCTCCACCTCCACCACCAGGGAGCCCAGCGCGTTGATCCCCCAGGACTTGCGCGAGGCGCGGTACTGCGGGTACACGGCCATCGGGCAGGCGATGGGCGCCAGCCCTCCGTCGATCCAATGCTTGTCAACCACATCGTGACAGTCCGCCCCCTGGTTGCCGGACCCTCCAGCCGTCTGCGTGTAGGCGCGCACGCATTTGATGCGAGGCGTTGTGTGTGTGTCGGTGTCGCACATGTCTCTGTGAAACGGAACGCTGTGACAGAACTGCAGAGAAGAATTTTGCTTTGTGTGTGCGTGCGTGCGTGCGCGCGCGCAATTTTGTTTTCTGCATGCGGTAATGACACGTACAGGGAGGAAATTAAATCGGGAAAACAACCAGTGCATGCCACACAATGCAGGCTGGGTAAGCGATAGGACATTTTCAATAATTTTCTGTCTTCGCTGTCGTTGGAAAAGCTTAAAAAAGGCGAAAAGGGATAGGCGCGTGCGTGTTTGGCAATCACAGAGCATCAGAATGAGCTGTCTTTGCAAAGGCACACAATCTATCCACATACAGGGTCAGAATGAAGTCTTTTAGTTTTAAGGCATACATTTTGTTCATATGCTAAGATAATCTCGAGGATCAACAGTTTTGAACGAATGTTATTGCCAGCGTGCCGGGAGTACGAGTAGTCATGGCAGCCGCCAGCAGATAAACAGATGGACTGTCTATAACTTGATAAACAGATGGCGACATTTACTTGTTTCTTTCGTCCACCGACAAATAAAATGTCTGAAACCCAGTACTGACTCCAGCTGTAGCACAGCTGAAAATAATCCCCAGTCGTATCTGTTCTCACCCTTTCATTTCGCTCGAGAATGGGTCACGGCCATAACAGAAATAATGAATATGTGGCCATAACTTTCATTAATTCATCCTTAAACATTGTAGGACTGACAGTAAATTTTACCTGTCTTCGACTTATGTGGTTGTTGTGTCACTGACGACAGAAAGCCGTGCCGTTGAAGGTATCACCTGATTTATAGCTGAAGCGTCGGTTGTACAGGGTCTGTTCCTGCAGAGCTCCACGGTAGCCGTGACGCGGACTAGGAGACGTGCAGCTTGCGCTGACCTGACCCAGCTCACCTGGGACAGAATTTTGGAGGAGTGACGCTCGAGGTCAGGAACACGGCTGAACTCAGTCTTTGGTACAGATAAAGAAATTATAACCCGGTATAAACTGGCCCGACTTAGGCATAGTTCCTGAAGGAGGCCTAGACAGCTCTGCATATAGACCTGCGGACTGACGTGTGAAATGTTACTGGTTCGAATCCGGGATTGGTCTAGGTGTTATATTATGTCGCTCCTGAATGGTCACGACACCACGAATGTAGCGTCATACAGGGGTCACGGCATCAGAAAGCAAATGTACCATTGTCATGATACCAGCAAACACGAGGTGACATGTTCGTCTCAGTCACCCGTACATCTGTGGCCGAGAGAACACCAGCACTTCGTCGCAGTTCAATTCTTTTATTTCAAATCCTCTACATCCATCCCCGGTCCCGGTACACCGGCCAGTCCATCGTCCCAAAACGCACAAAAGCACCAAAGCCAAAAGAAGCCTCGCCCTGGTCGTGCCAGCCTCTTTATACTCCCTAAACTAAGGACTAAGGGTCAGGTTCCCATGGCCAGCGGGGAGCTCCTGACTGCTGTAGTTTGGGTTATGCTGTCAATGTTCTTGTGTGACTGAGTGCGGGTAGCTCAAAGTAGTGTGTCTGACCTGTCATGCATGTCCACAAATGTCTGTTTGAGTGTACTGCAGATCAATGCCCAGCCCTGTCTACTATAGAATGTGCTGTACTTATGTGTCCTGCGTCTATCCACTAAATACCATACATCCAATATACCGCTTATCACGCATATTGTTATATAGGGAGCGATTACAAGTTAAACATTGTGAAGACTCCATGGCCAACCCCCCATCCCCTAAACATTAAACTGCCACTCCGTGTTGGCCATTACTGCAGCAATCAGTCTGGCGTTCTTTCAGAGTGCAGATTACTAACAGTCTAACAGACCTGGGCTGGCTTGCATGAGCGTTCTTATCCCCTGTTCATATGTAAAGGTGTACTTAAAATACACAGGGTGAATGGGCCTTACGACCGCTCTTGTGACCTGAAGAGCAGCTACGAACGCTCATGCAAGCCAGCCCCGGACCCATACAACGAAATCACCGCCAGGTGGAAGCACTGTCACTCTAAAATTACCTATAGGTTTCCATTTTTTTTTTACTAACACACAATTAATAAGTAGAGCAAAGGCAAAGCGAAATATTTCCGACTTTCATCTAGAAAAAAAAGTTGGGCGCGGAATTCTGTTTGATCTACTTGTGATTATGTCTTGAGAGATGCTCTACCGGATATGGTACGCATGTGTGGACACGGACTGATCAATCGAGCGACCAACCCGTCTCCGCCTTCGTCGATAGACGCAAGAAGTCGTGAATTCTTTGAAGAAGTGCGTCTTAAAGGCCCTCAGTTTGTTATGAGCCATGACAACTAGAGGTGGGGGTACGTACCGGAATACCGGTAAATACCGATAACGATTACAGACTGATATGAAATACTATCCCTTACTGAAAACATTATTACCTGATGGCTGCTGTCCAGCAAGTCAGGAAAAAAGAAACTCTTAAATGAAATTATATCAAACCCAGTCACTAACATGCATGTTTAAATAGTTATGAAAATAATGTGACCAGTTGAGACGCTCTAAGTCTGCTAAGTGCTGGGAAAAAGGGTCACTATTGGCAATGTATGAATATCAAAGGGCTCCAGCTTTTTTAAAAGCTCACCATTGGACTCTGCCAAGTGACAAACTATAAGATGCGTAGGATGCTGTTAGTTTTTTTAAAAACAAAAACAAAAAAGGGGGGAAAGGAAATTCGTTCTCCTTCCCGTGCTTCTTATACCACAGTACGGAGGATCGACGGCTATAATAGCGGACGATCAGGATTTATGTAATCTCTTCACTTATTATAGCTACTTTTCAGAACTTCTTACAATCTACACTCCAGTGAGACAGCTCCGCTCCTCTTCCGACGATCGCATTCTCTCAGTACCCTGCATCAGGACAAAAACATATGGACAGCGCATGTTCACCTTCTCGGCATCCACCCAATGGAACTCACTTCCCCACAACATTCGCCACTCCCCATCACTACAGACTTTCAAACGTAATTTAAAAACTTTTCTTTTCCGAAAGTACCTTGACTGACCTCGCGACTGTCTGTCTGCATTAACCTACAACTTCCTCTATTATGATACTTTTCCACCCATCTGTGACTGCAGGACGATCAGTATCCCAACCTGTGTTTCGTTCATCTCTCCCTCTGTGTGTGTGTGTTTCGTTGTTTTCACTGTGTGCCTCGTCCGCGCGAATTAAGTGTGCATGAAATGTGTTCTCGCGCGTTACAAATCCACATTTATTATTTATATATTTATTATATCTCCAACGTGCATATGCTGTATATTTTGTTGTGTCGTTTTAAATTCTACATGCCTCCTCCGGGATTAATGGCGATTTGCCCGGTCCTGTGCAGATAGAATCCGAGGCTATTCGCACAGCTGACGTTATAGGAACTTATAGCAAAGGGGGTCCCTATTTAATACACAACAGAGTCGTGTAAAAAAGGCGCTTACAGTATTTTCGTTATTGCGAACGACGAATTATTGTCGTTATTTTTTTTTTACCACAGTAATCTGAAGGCCTAACCAATAAAATCGTTCGTTCGTTCGCGTAAAGACGAGGGAAGGGTTGTTGAAGATGTGCACCGTGTATGACTTTTCTACGCAAGCAACAAATCCGTGTAAGCAAACGCTTACATTATTTTACAGCTTTATTCATTAATGGTGAACGATAAATCATTACTTTGGTTGTGGCTTTTTGACCTCAGTAATTTAAATAAAGACGTGGAGTGGGAGGGTGTTTGAGCTGTGGGTTGTGTATGTATGCATGTATATATGACACGTCGGTTTGACTTCAAACTTTCGAGTTGTACAGCAGGCACAACCTCCGCCACTGCCCCGCGCTATCATATGGGATAACAGAAACAGAACGTGGAAATACATGAGGGGCAGTGGCGGAGGTTATTGCGTAGAAAACTTCATGTAAGGAAATATGACGCTGGCACCGAGTGGCGCCATGCCGTAGAAATTTTACAGATCTCTTCGGGGTTATGACGTCAGCGTCGCAAATAGCCTCGACGGATAATAATAATAAATGTAGGTTTTTAACGCGCGAGAACACATTTCATGCACACTTAATTCGCGCAGACGAGGCACACAGACACTCTAATGAAAACAACGAACACACACACACACACAGAGGGAAAGATGAACGCAACACTGACAAACAGGTTAAGATACAGGTCGTCCATCATTCAGGTGGGTAGAAAAGTATCATAAGAGAGGATGGACAGAGAAAGTTGTAAGTTAATTCAGACAGGTATAACAATATGCGTAATAAGCGATATATTAGATGTATGGTATTTCGGGGATAGACGCAGGGCACATAAGTACAGCACATTCTATAGCTGACAGGGCTGGGAATTGACCTGCAATACACTCAAACAGACTGCCTAGTGTGGACATGCATGGCAGGTCAGACACACTACTTTGAGCTACTCGCACTCAGTCACACAAGTACATTGACAGCATAACCCAAACTATAGCAGTCAGGAGGGTCCAGCTGCCCATGGGAAACTGACCCTTAGTCCTTAGGGAGTATAAGGAGGCTGGCACGAACAGGGAGGGGGCTTTTTGGTTCTGGCTTTACGGGCGATTGACTGGCCGGAGCGCCGGTGCAGGGGATGGATATAGAGACGGTTGCGCAGAGTATGTCTAATAAACGAACTGAACTGCAAACAAAAGTGCTTGTAGTCTTCTCTATGGCACGAAATGTAACACATGCAGTCGCGACGTCAGTCAAGGTACTTTTAAGGATAAGTTTTTAAGTTTCGTTTGAAAGTCTGCAGTGATGGGGAGTGGCGAATGTTGTGGGGAAGTGAGTTCCATTGGGTGGATGCCGAGAAAGTGAACATGCGCTGTCCATATGTTTTTGTCCTGATGCGGGGTACTGAGAGAATGCGTCTGAAGAGGAGCGGAGGTGTCTCGCTGGAGTGTTGATTGTAGGAAATTCAGAAAAGTAGATGGGGCATGCACCGGTGAAGAAATTAAAACAGAGAGTAGACAACTTGTACTCGATGCGAGCCTGAATGGGGAGCCAGTGCAGAGTGCGGAGGAGAGTTGTGGCATGGTCTGTTTTGCGCGCTTTCAGGACAAGGCGAGCGGCCGAGTTTTGAAGTTTCTGTAATTTCTGTAGCAGATACAGAGGACAGCCGGCCAGCAAGGAATTGCAGTAGTCGAGTTTAGACAAAACTTAGGCACATAAAAAGGTTTTTGCAACCTGGTCGGACAGTAGGTGACGGAAGCTGCTGATTTTTCGAGTTCAGATAAGCGGATCTGCAGATGCTGGATATGTGTTTCTCCAGTGTCATGTTAGAGGTAATAATAACACCGAGGTTTCTTGCTGAGTCGGCGAAAGGGATGTCGACATCACCAACTCGAACTGCTGTGGGATATTCTGTCACTCCAGTATTTCTTTTACTGAAGAAGAGAGCCTCTGTTTTTTCGTCGTTCAACTTAAGTCTGTTGTGGACCATCATCCATGCTTTGACACTGGATATGCAAGTCTGCATGGTCATGATGCTGGCATGTACATCAGCTGAAGGACAAGAACTGTATAATTGGGTGTCGTCTGCATAGGACTGGGTGGAGACTGTGTGAGAGTCAATGAGTGATGAAAATGGTTTGATGTATAAGATGAACAGGATAGGGCCCAGGACAGATCCTTGAGGGACTCCGAGAGACAATGCTGATGGGGGTGACAATTGGTCGGTGACGAGTACAGACTGAGTTCTACCAGAGAGGTAGGACTGGAACCACGCCAGCGCCGACCCACAGATGCCGTATACATCATGGGGACGATTGAGGAGGATGGTATGGTCGATCGTATCAAACGCTGCGGAAAGATCAAGGAGGGTCAGAAAAGACACTTCGCCTCCATCCAAAGCAGATAAAATATCGTTGACAACTCTAGTAAGGGCTGTTTCCGTGCTGTGGAATGGCCGATATGCTGACTGGGTATGAGAGATAAGGTCGTTTGAGTTGAGGTAGGCGAGAAGTTGATTTAAAACGACCCTTTCAACCACTTTTGAGAGGAAGGGTAGGTTGGAAACTGGGCGGTAGTTCTTGAGGCTGTTTGCGTCAAGGGTGGGTTTCTTGAGGAGAGGCTTGACTATTGCAGCCTTCAACAGCGATGGAAAGACTCCTGATGACAGACTGTCGTTTACGATCTGAGTGAGAGTTGGGAGCAGAACATCCAGGCAGTCAAGGAGAAGGTGGGTTTGTATGGGGTCCAGAGGGCAGGTAGTAGGTTTTGATTTTAATATAACAGCTAGCCTTGAGATCCGACTGAGTTATGGGCTGGAATGATTGAAATGAACAGCATGGCAAGTTGTCAGCAAGGGCTGGAGGTCCACAGAGTTCCACGGATTCTAAGATCCTGCACTAGACCGTGCAAATAGGCACTGCCTTAAGCTCAAACCTTGCCTTCCCTCGATTTCGAAATGACAGTCTAAAACAATCGAGAAAAGCCTCATTTATAGGAACCAGTTGGATTTTGAAAAAAAAAGTGACGAATATAGAAGAAAAATTGTTGGTCGTGTATCAGTTAAAGTAGCAGTGACATTATGGCCACGCAGATCAGACGACACCAATCGATACTCTTGGGTGCTGCTTGTAAAGGCTTGCACAAAATATTGACCTATTTATTCGGTGTTAACTTTGGCTTCTACTCTTCTATTTTAGTATTTAATTTGCACGTACACACGCACAGCACACCCGCAAACACGTACATGCGCGCAGCGTTAAACATGTCTCGCCGGGCAGTAGTGTTTAATATGCGTAGCCGACGAAGTTTTTGCTTCAAAGAAAACCTGCTGGGCTATACGGCTAGTATAAAATACCAGTATGAGTATGGCAGTAAAATACCCTGCTGCGTACCGGTACGGAATAACCAGAGGACAGAAAGTTGAGGAGTATAAAGAGTAAAGCTAAACAGGTCTTTCTCCTGTGTATTTCTTCTGCTTCCCTAAACTTTAAAATACCTGGTAGGCCGAACAGTCAGCATAGAACAAGAATATAACCAATCCCGAGATATGTGTGTAACTTTGGGTCATACGAAAACCCGAACAGCACGAACAGCACATCCGAACAGCACGAACAGCACGAACAGCACGCAAAATTTATGGTTTTAGGTAATAAATAAAGGGTTTTAAAGGTATATCCAGCATTAGAATGCACTTTCTGAATTATTTGATGCAAAATATTTCAAAAATATATGTTTGTATTCGTACATTTTACAGATTTGTGTCGGTACGGTTATCGTCTGCTCGTGTGCCGTGTATGCGAAATGCCGAACAGCACGAACAGCACTCAAAATTTAT
>SMGT01007826.1:135020-145415 GCA_004794575.1 Lanistes nyassanus
CTTATATTTGTATTAAAAACGTAATTGTTCAGTGAGTTACGAAACTACCATAAATAAAATCACCAATAGCAACGAAGTGACCAATCACAGATCAACTTAGTGCTTCGTTACGTCTCGGTAGACGTTTTCATTTCTAATAACTGTATTTCGTTTTCTAGAAGCATTGTTTTGATACTTAATTGTCTTAAAACCCATCATGCCAAAGGGACGTGGTAGAAAGGACAGCGACAGCGATGCTGCGACAGAAGAACAATCAACGGTGGGGACTTTCGAAACGCTACGTGATGAGGGAGAACATTTTGTGCACGTCAAGCAGTATCAAAAAGCTATCGAAAGCTTTTCAAAGGTGAGACTAAAACGGTTTAAAACAGTCATTATCTCTTCCAGAAATACCCAAATCCTTAAGCTTAAAAAAAGACCGATTGCGAACTATTGAACGGTGTCACCGTTATCAGTTGAAGCCCTTGATCAGCCAAGATCACACGTAGTCTAATTTCATTAAAGCTTGCACTTGCAGTTGTCACGCTGTTTAAGAATTTTCTTTTAGATTTTCATCAGTTTGAAAGATGCCTCTTCTCATATATGAAAAGAACATTCTGTTTGTTCAGCATATGCACAAACAGTCAGAGAGAGAGAGATAGCGAGAGAGAAAGCTGCATGGGTTAAAAAATTAGTGGGGGAATGATGGCCATTTATTTTGAGATGCACCGTAAGGTAAAAAAAAGTAGATTTTACTAGCTTATTGTTTACTTATCTGAATAGGTTTGTTTAAATAATAGGTTAAATGGATAATGTTTTATCCAATATACAGCTTACATTTCTACATCAACAGGTTTGCTGATAATATTTTTGAAATATATGTTCGTCAAGGCACTAGAGATGAAGCCTGGGGACAAAACATGTCTGGTGACGCGGTCCAAATGCTATCTGATGTTGGGCAACTCACAGGCAGCACTGGCTGATGCTGAGGCTGCACTTGAGCAAGATGAAGAGGAAGGCAAAAAGGATATTAGGGTAATGAAGCTGGAATTTCAAAGTAGACTCATGTAATATATACACAGATGTCTGTGTGTGTTTGTGTATGCATGCATGCAGAGGTGTGCATGCCTGTGAGGATACATCCACAAATGGACATATATATGTATGCACATTTTTATATGCATATACTTTTGCAATTAGTATTATTTATAATTTTAGCTTTGCTTAATGTTGTGTAGTCAAAAATACTTAACAAGAATTTATTCTACTGTGAATAATTTCCTATTTTATTTTAAAAGGAAGAACTGGAATATCATTTTCTGGTTTGTATATATATAAAACAGTTGTTTCAGATTGATTAGTTTGTTGAGTATAGCATGGAGTATAAGAGATTTTCTTTCTTTCCTTTTCTCCCCCCCCCCTTTTTTTAGGTTTCCATTTATTTCTCTTAGCTGAATGCATGGTATATACAAGTGCTGGAAGTCCTAGCTGGTTGGTTATGTGCATTGTTTAACATCCAGTTGGAAATGAGGTGCACATCAGGATGGCCATGGATGTCCTGGAAAAGTTTTGGAAAATTGCTAGACCATTTCTAGTCCTGGAAAATTAACAGAAAAACTATTTTGCACCGAAAATGCTTGAAGAGTTAAGGAATGTAACAAAAAAAATTGAATGCCTACTTAATTGTTGGCTTTGGTCTGCAACCATATGCTGTATTTATAAACCATTGACCAAGAGATGATAACAAATATTTTCCTGTAGTGTTCTTCTTTGGGGAGCATGCTGGCTGTGTTTGACCTTAGTAAATGTTTGCCTTGATCATTTGGGACTCTCTACCAGTGGAGGTGGCACAGTGGAACATAAATCATCGACAAACATATACATGACAACTGCATAGCTGACAAAGCAGTGAATAATATGGCTTGCATTTATAAATAGGGATTAGTAATATTTCTTTAAACAGTTATATAATAAGATCAAAGCTGTGAGAGTGTGACTGCGACTGGTTTCCGTGTCTTTAGTGTTCTTTTCCTCGCTATCGTCTGCTGGCAACTGAGAAGGCTACGTGTAGTTGAGGTTTCCATTGAGTTATGGGATGTCTTTTTACTTTCAAGAAGTGTGTAAAACAGATTGAAAGAGCAATTTGAATGTGAACGTTGCATATTATTTTTTTTTGTTTATAGGCAAATGACTCGGGCTGTTTGATTTTCTCTTTGGTCAGATCAAACGTTAGATAAAGTTATGGAAGGTATAAAAATGAAATTGTTCTGGTCCATGAAGTTGATAATAGTGACTGGAAAGAATAGAAAAGGTGATTATAAAGTACATGTATTTTTTTTCAAATAGCTGTCCAAATGACTGATTCTTGGAATATGTAATGTTTTAACTGGACTGCTCTTGGATAATCTTACAAGACTAATAACACATCGATGAGCTGGATATATACTAAACTAAACATTTTAAAATATCCCTGCTGCTGTTTAAAATAGTTCTGTACATGGAGGTCAATACATGCAAAGAAAGTATGTCCCACTTTGAAGTTCACTGGTTTATGCTTTCCAGTTTAGCTGACTAAGGTAAATGACCCCAAGAACAACAAGACAGGTTGAGGCTTGAAGGGTCTGGGGAGCAGACGACTAAGTCAAAAGCCAAGAGCAAAGTAGGCTAAAGCATGTGCATGCATTACCAAGTAAACAAATTATGACTCCAACAACAGGTACTGGCAGTGTTCAACACAACCGTATGCAGACACACAAGACCAAGGGAGCTTACCGTAATCTGCCAAGTTCCTTTCTTTTGGCCCTCTCTTTGCTAAGTGTTTAGGTACAGTAAGCTCCCTTGGTCACATGTGTCTGCATACGGCTATGTTTGAGCGCTGCCAGTACCTTTGTTGGAGTTATCTTTCGATAATTTAAGCGCTCGGTCCTCATTTGTTGTTTAGTAAATATATTATACTAAAAGGAAGGGGGAAAGCTAGGATACATGCGTAACAGCAAAGGCTCTATATTGGAAATATATGACAATTTTCTGAAGGGTAACTTAATTCTTCACTTTTTGATTATAAACACCAAATTTAGGCTGATAAGTTTTAGAAAATCCAATGTGAGGTGAGAAAAAGTCAGGGAAATTTGTCAGAGTGAGCTTGTATGAATCCCTTTGATGAGTTTGATTGTTTGTTCATTTTCTTTTATGGCAAGTGAGCACCACTTGGCACCTTACTGCATGATGAGGGTTCCATTTCATTTTTTAAAAGAGGATCTTAATGACAATTCTTTCATAAATGTGTTGTCCTCTAAAAAAAGAAGCTGATGAATTATATAAAATCTGAGTTGCAATTAATGAACATTGTAGTTTTTATTTTACATTCTTATTCATAACAATGATTCATGGTGATTAGTTAATAGTAAATTCTTGTTTCTTTCCAGTTTTTTATGGTGGATTTATTTTTGATCTCTTGCATGCATTTTACTTGTGTAGGCACTGTGCATGAAAGCAGAAGCTTTGTACCAGAAAGGTGACTTTGAAACAGCTCTTGTTTACTACCACCGTGGCAATAAACTGAGGCCAGAACTTCAAGAATTCCGTCTGGGTATTCAGAAATCTCAAGAGGCTATCAATAATAGTATTGGAAGTAAGTACATCATAGTGATACTGTCATTAGTGTTTAAAAGAAATTACTGACGCTAGTAAAAGTTTTCACCGAAATATGAAGAAGTGACAGTCATAATTTCCACTTTCAGAATATGACATCTTTCAAATGTACATCTCTGCCCTATGCATTGTGGAGATCTTATAAACTTTGAGTCCTTCTCTTGCTGCATGAATTCCCTGTTAACTCTTTGAGACCAATTCCTGCACATGCATTGTTGTTGCTATTCACCTTCAGAGTCAAACATGACCACAACTTCATGGTCAGACAGAGGATCTGTGACTGTGGGTGCAGAGGTGAGGTCAATAAGGGCCCAGAAAACTTGCCCACATGTGGGTACATGCTGGAGTGGAAGTGGACATAGTTTGTGCCTTGCATTTCCTCAGCAATGCATCTGTTTTCTGTTGCATAGGCTTCTTTAGTGATGTTGCTTTGGCACTTCGGGGGGTCCAGAGTGAGTATTCCCAGCAACTGGGATGGATGTTGAGGTCCTAATAATAATAATAATGGAAAATTCTTCTAGAGTGCTGTTTCTCCGAAGGGCTTAATGCGCTTTACAAAAACAACGAAGACAGCTACAGTATCACACAGTATGTCCAGACACCACACGCAACCACATAAAACCCACCAAGAAAGTAACCATCAACCACGCTTGCATGCTCGCAGTCTGTATCTTTCATTCTCTCACTATTTCTCTCTCACACTCTTTCTCTACCTAGAGCAGCATTACCAACAAGCTCGGTACAATCAGTGAAAAGGAAGGTGAAAGAGATGGGTTTTGAGCTGTGTTTTGAATGAAGCAAGAGAAGGAGCATTGCGGAATTTAACAGGCAGCAAGTTCCAAACATTAGGGGCAGCAAAACTGAGGGAATACTGACCGAACACTTTCAGATTGGTTTTCGGTACTATAAGAAGTTTTTCGGAGGAGGACCTGAATTGTCTAGCAGGGCGGTAGGTGGAAAGAGCAGCTGATGGATATGGTGGGAGTGTACCATCAAAGTGACGATACATGAGCACAGCTATCTTGTACTGAATGGGGAACTTTACTGGAAGCCAGTGAAGTTCTTGGAGCATGGGTTTTACGTGTTCCCGCTTTGATTGCCTTAAGACAAGTCTTGCGGCATGGTTTTGAACCCACTGAAGTCGAGCGATATGTTCAGCAGGGAGACATACAAGTGCAGAGTTACAGTAGTCCAGGCGAGAAGTAACAGTGGAAAATATGAGTCGAGCAGGAGCTTTAGTGGACAGATAGGGTCAGATGCAAGAAATCCTCCGGAGCTCAAGAAAAGTTGCCCGACACACAGAACTGATATGTGGTTGCATGGAAAGTGTCAGATCAAGGTGTACACCTAGATACTAACTGAAGATTGAAAGGAATTGTTTCACCGCCAAGGGACACTTTGATGCAGTATCTCAAACATTTTTTTGCCTGCCAGTTGAGCAATTGCCATGGCTCAGCTCTCCATACAACAGCTATTTTGGTAGTTGACTTTCAGACACCCTGGTGACGTGGCCAGCCCGTCTGGCGCTGGGGGTGTAGACACTATGGGTGCTAGCCTGTTCCAGGACTTTCTGTGGGAGGGTATAGACACTGTGGGTGCTAGCCTGTTCCAGGACTTTCTGTGGGAGGGTGTAGACACTATGGGTGCTAGCCTGTTCCAGGACTTTCTGTGGGAGGGTATAGACACTGTGGGTGCTAGCCTCTTCCAGGGCTTTCTGTGGGAGGGTGTAGACACTGTGGGTGCTAGCCTGTTCCAGGAGTTCTGTGTCTGGTATTTTGTTCCACCATCATATATGGAGAAGTTTGCAGAGGTAGTTCAAGTGGAAGTGGCTGAGCTGTTCAGTTTGTCTGCTGTAGAGTCCACTGGCATACAGAAGGGTGGTGAGTACCACTGCTTGGTACATCTTCAGCTTAGTGGTGAGACTGAGTCCTCTCTGCTCCCATACATTCTCATGGACTCTCCCAAAGACAGCAATTCTGTTGCTGATCTGTATTCACTGGTCATGAAGTAATACTGCTCAGATAGGTAAAGTTGTCAAATGCCTGTAGCTACGCCCCTTTACTGTGATGTGTAGTTCCTGGTAGGGGTTTCCAGGTGCAGGGTGTTACATAACACCCGTCATTTTGGTGAGAATTGTGAGACAGTCTTCTTTACCTTTGTAACAGCCTGTAGACCCCTGGGGCTCAATGGCCCACCATCAGTCCTGTAAAAGCCTGCAATTCTCCTGGAGTTGATGAGCAGCACATATGTTGACAGTTCTGCACTCTGCATAGAAGCCACACTGGATTTCTTAACTCTTTGACCTCACTACTTGCGACGACCTAAATGACCCGCGAGTTCGCGGTGTTGGCAAACTTACGACGAATTAAAAAATTTGCAGCGATGCATTTAACGGTGTAAGGGAGGTAAACTTTATATCATTGTAAAGCTCTATCATTCCTTGTTTCCCCTGCACTGTCTAAATGAGTTTCGGAAACTGTTTCGGCTTGCCAAACGAGGTTTAGTGTAGCGGCTGGCCAAGTCTATTTCCATCGTAACAATGGATACACGTGTTTCGTTTGTTGTGTGTGCAAAAAGTGACAACATTTGCCACCAAATAGTAAATAGTATTTAATATTTTTAACTAATAGTATTGTTTCCGTTGTGATGCTGAAGCATAGATCTTTCTAAATATGTAAAATATATTACTGTGTGTGTGGTAGTTTTTAAGCGGTATTTTTTTAAAAACATGTAAATCTATACGGCCTCTGGGGTTGCTTAGCCCTGCCGCCCGCTGCGGGGTCAAAGAGTTAAAGGAGATCTTACGTAACTCATGTCCACATGTGCAGGAATCTATATATTTCGAAAGACCAATTTTTAAACATCCAAATAATTATAGAGGTTTACTGAAAAAAAAATGTTCAATAGTACTTACTATACTATTTGGTGTTAAATATAGTCACTGTAGGCACCATACATGCCTACACAGGTTTGTCGCATGTAAGATTGCCATGACATCTCCTGTGGTCTCCATGTATCTCATAAAAATGTAGAAAAATCTATCAGTGATAACAACATAATTCCAATGCAGTCTGAAAGAAAAATTTAAGAAGCCTACCTGAAATCCATCCAGTGTGAATTCTGTATAAAAGGCTGCACTTAAAAAGGTATCCAAGTGAATGCAGCAACATGGTGGGGCCCATTGTCCTACACTTTTGCCAGATAGGGTGGTTGTTGCAAATGCTTTGTTTCGCTGTAACATCATCTCTTTTGTGGTCTAAGGGATATAATTCTGAAGAAAAATGGTTCATGCATCTAAAAATATGAGTTACTTCCCTTTCCATCTGTCTCATGTTTAGCCCTTTCAAAAGTTGCCATAAAACCCTCTCCACTGTGGGAAAGAGTTAAAGTGATGAAGAAGGCAACTGAGCAGGACACAAGCCAAAATCTTCCCAGCTGTGGACCCAAGGGAGATGCCTCAGTGATTGTCATGAGTCTGGTAGTTGCCTTTTCTCTTGTCAAACTGGACTATGTTGGCATCTTTCAACTGTTGCGGGGTCTTTCTTTTCTTCCACATGAACTGGAAGAGGTCAGTCAGTTTCTGTGTCATGAACGGGACGGGTCTCCTGTGTTGTAGACTTGCAACCAGTGCTTTGCTACAGGAAAGTTGCTGGATGGCTTTTCTGACTTCTTCTGTGTGGAGGTTTTCAATGTCTTGGCTGATCTCCATCTGAGGCAAGTGAGCAATGGCTTCATCGCTGATTGCGGCAGAGCAGTTGAGGACCTGATAAAGTGCTAAGCCAATCTCTCCAAAGTCAGCATTTTCTCTGTCCCAGCAGCCGAGTCTCATGTGTTCTGAGGAAAGGAAAGGAGCCAGAGGACTAAGATCTATACACAGCTTTCAAAGCTTGGTGTCGGACTGTCTGTGTAGCTTGGTGTCAGACTGTCTGTGTAGCTCTGGATTTCGTCAGACATCCTGGATCTCACAGAGTTTCTTCTGCACTTTCCATTTTACACTGATGAAGTCATCTTTCTTTGCTTGTAATGTGGGATCATTCTGGTGCCCTCTGAATAGTTGGTGTTTTTCTGACAGCATTGCCTGTCTATCCTCATTATTGTCATCAAACCAGTCTCGATTTCTACGGATTGCTGGTCCAAGGTGTCTGAGAGTGATAGAGGGGACTGCACCTCTAAAAGTCGTCACTGGTCTTTAGTACTGGGCTTTAGTACTGATGCGGTAATCCTGTGGTGTATGTCGCACCCTGTGTGGGACACACATCTACCTTTTTGCCAGTTTTTATACATTTAAGAGATTGACCCACTGAGCCAGCTGCAACCTCAGAAACTAACATTATGGACAACCCCAACAAAGTACTTTGTTGGGGTTGTCGTTTGACGATTTATAGCGCTCTGTCCTCATTTGTTCTTGTTTAACATTATGGAATTATCAGGTAAGGAGAGCCTTATTTTTCTTAAATGTTTTGTCTAAATGATGTCTGAATGAAGTTTGTGTTGGTCATGGTTTGATTATTTTTTTTATTACCTAAAATCATTCAACTGTGAGAATAGGACACTGGCCTTTCATGTGTACAAAAAAGGTGGCAACCGTTTACCCTAAGGGAGACAACTGCAGGCAGGAAGAGCTAATGATATTGCAAAAGATAGCCTTCTTCAGACAGAGGTACAGAACACCTAAGTGCATCTGTAGCTGGCATAATGTTACTTTGACAGCTTTTGCTGAAGTCTTCTGTGTAGATTTCTAGTTTGATGTTGGTATTTATTCCTTCATTGTAAGTTCATATATTGTACTGACTTAATACTGGATTTTTTTCTGCTGTTTTTTTTTAGCACCCGACGCTGTGATGCTAGAGGCTTCTGGTGACCTGTCATTTTTTTACAAACAGGAAGAGGTAGGCATTAGTCCCTCTCTCCTTGAATTTTATTGGTTTATTTACAGAGCACAAAGATCACAAAGAGTACTGATGGAGAAGACATTCACATGTCTTGAGATTAAGTGATCTGTGTATATTCATGTATGTTTTCACATCATGACCTTAGAAGGGATTGTTTACACCTCATCCATTCTGGACTACACAGAAGCAGAAGCAGCAGCAGCAGAAAGGCTACAGCAAGCCACAGACCCAAAAAAGGGAGGAGAAGAAAGAACGCAGCAAGCCGCAGGGAGCGGGCTCTTCCAAGACAACCAAGGAGCTCCTTGGAGAGCTTTACAAGGACAAAGCTTACCTTGATAAATTGTATGACAGTAAGTGGAAGGATTTACTTTGTTGCTTGTTTGTTTTTTCATATTAATCCACTCAGACTGTGCATCTTGCCATTTTTGTTAAAGGAAGAGTCTTTTGAAAGTGGTTTTGAAAATGGTTATGCCAGTTAGATAACCAGACTTACAAAGCTCACCGTTTCCTGGCAGTTTGCAGGCAACCTATCACTACTTGCTTATCACAAGATTAATAGGTGATTATCCAATTTCTTTTCTTTTATCTGCTTTTGCCAGGCATGGTTTCTAACAATACAGATACTGATGAGTACATTAAGGGGCGTGCAGTTGATGGCCTGGAGTATCTCAACACACGAGCAGACTTCTGGCGTCAGCAAAAGCCCATGTATGCTCGTAAACGTGACCGTCAGAGGAAGCAGCAGCAGTGTGCAGGTTCACGTACAGGTCCACATGGTGAACAAGATCCCATGCAGTACATCTTGGAGCGCCTGGAAGAAATTGATGAAGGTATATGTCTAAGATCTATTGCCTTGGTATGTTGCATACTGTCTTGTTTCTGAATTTGATGTAACTGTTAGTTTAAGTGGACTCCGTGTATGTGGCATTTATGTAGAAGGCTTCAAACAAGATGCATGAAGTAGATTAGCATGGGACCAACAACTATGCTTGCATGACTTTCAGCACAAGCTAATGGTGAGCACGACAAGAGCTTGAAGAAAGCACAGAACACATTGAAGAAAGTAGAAAGCTGGGGCAATGACCGTGTCAAGAACAAACCAGCTTTGGTAGCCAATCTGTACAGCTGCATGGGGAATGCATACCTGGAACAGAACAAGTTTAAAGAAGCTTTGGACTGTCATAAGAAGGACCTGTCCATTGGCGAAAAAGAGTAAGTAACTCTGGTTTTTATACTTATCTGTGAAAACTGCTACAAAAAGTTACTCAAATGCACCATGAACATCACATGCTATACGGTGCACTCCACAACCAGAATCTAAACATGCTATTTTAAAACGAAGACCACTTCTTCGCAAAACATAGTGGTCACTTTACAGTGTGCAGTAATAATCAAGCTTATTCGCATCCTTTGTTTTGGTGGAAAAAAATCAGTAATAGCCAAAATGATTTGTGTATATTTTGTGGTGGGAAAAAAAACAGTCATAGCAAAAATTATTTGCATATATTTTTTAGTGGAAAAGAAGTAGCGCTGCCCAGATTATTTCCATATATATTGTTTGGGAGGTCTTCCGTTATCATTATTCCTCCAATCAAACCCATCATCATCAGCAAAACATCACTCATTATCATAGTGTCACCAACATGGCTACTGTTATTTAGCTACTGTTATATGTTCATAACTATGAAAAATTATTAAGTCTGCTTGTTCTGTAACATCAAGTTACCAGTGAAGGCTATCTCATGATGGGAAGTAGAGGGTAGAAGGTGATGAAGACTGCTAGGGAAAGGGGAAGGATGAAACTAGAGTACCAAATGTCACACACACTCTCTCGGCCACCTATCTCACTCTCTCCAAGCGACCAAGGGTGTGG
>SMGT01007827.1:7425-17916 GCA_004794575.1 Lanistes nyassanus
GGGGGGGGGGGGGGGGGGGGGGGGGGGTAGCGATCTGTGTGTCTTATCCGTGTATTGTCCGTCACATTGTGCAAATCCCCACCCCCTCCCAGACGCCATCTGCCACGTGCCCCAGTTCGGTTGACGACCTCCCGATCACGTGCTGCATGCTTTCCACTGCTTTTTTGACGTCATTTTTGTCCCAGTTGCAACAAAAAATATAAAAACTCGGAGTGGGTCTCACCAGGAAACGAATCAACGATTTAATGGGTTCTTAGTCCGACAAATGTGGCTAGTCTCAAGCTTAGTTAGGAGCAAGGCAGCCGGCGTATCTGCATATCGTACGTATTCCGGACTAAACATAGTGGTTTAGTCGGGCGTACGGTGGTTGTAGGTTAGGCCAAAGCCGTGCAACTGACCCCTGCTATACCGCACATGAATGCCATACTGGTAAGCTTTAACAGATTCTATTCACAATCTGCTTAAAAGCTGACAGAACAACAATACAGAGGTAGAGAAATAAACTAAACATGAAACATGAAACAAGAAACAAGATAGTTTATGCTTGTAAATGATTAAACATGATTTGCAAGTATAACAATAACAAAAAATGTGGATTTCTACTGCAGGGCACCCCACCCTAAAGAAGGGCGGGCTCAATGCACCCAACAGAATTTGAGACAACAGTTACAAGGGCAGGAACACACATAGACACACACACACTCATGGAATGTCATTAATGTACAGTACGATTAGCCGTTCAAACTGTGTAGCCATGTAACATGCCATATGAGAGGTAAAGAAAACAAATGAGTTGGCAATCTTCAAATGGTGAAACTCAGTAATTGTACTTTAAAAAGTCATTTAAAAAACTATTACTGAAATTATTATACTGTATGGGCAGACATTTAAAAATTCAGATCTCCATTTACATGAATCAATATTGGATATATAGTTACCCAGCTAAAAGCCTCTCTTAACTTGATGACTTGTATGCACTAGTGTGCTGCACCTGGCCACACGTATGGTAAGTGTGGCAAACTAGGACTCATTTTTTTCTGCTTAAGAATATTAAAGACCTTAAGACGGACAACACGACTAGAATTAGAAAGTGATGTGTCTGCTCTGTGTACTTCAAACAGAAAGTTTGCTCAGGAACATCAGAGTCTGGAAACAAAGCTATAAAATCTGAAGAAACAGCCTGCACTTTCAAAATACTTTTACATATTGCTTTGTTAACACTGCATTGAAAAGACAGTACAATAAAAATGTTGAAATATTTTTTGGAAACCTGAGGTGGCTGTTAGCCATAGGGCTGGGTTTTGTGAGTGTGTGTGTGTTGTTCTATACCAGTGATGTGTGTATGTTTGCACAGTGTGACCAAAAGATGGAAATTAATGTATGAGGAGCAATTAAGTCACTTTAAATCTGACCAGTCTTTGCCACAATATAATACAGCCAAGATGAATACTGTTGAGGTATATGTACTGCTTTGTCTTCATCATGTACATAAAGCCAACTGTGTGGCAAAAAAAGTGTTCACATATTTCTTAATCATAACCCAAACTAGCCACAGCTTTACATGGTTAAATGATTCTGCTTTTGCGTAGCTCTGACAATGTTGCCACATCCATTCCCAGAATCCCCTGTAGCACCTCCTCTGTATGCTGTCCCAAAAGAGGGGGTGCAGTGGGCTGTACAGTATGGCTCTGGCTGAATTTCACGGCTGGACCTGCAGCCCACAGACATGTTCACGCTACACTGTTACCTCCCCTGATCAACAACTCTTTCTCTTTACCTATCCTTTGTGCTCCAGTCACATCACCAACACAGAAGCAAAGTCTGCGAACTAAAATATGTACAACCCATTGTGATTCTGATAAGCGACCAAACGATTAACCAACAAATAAGAAAGACACTCATGCCTAACCAGTGTTTCTCAAACAGATAATGTCACAAAGGAAAAATAAAATGTATGCATATTTCTACAATAGAAATGAGTAGAAATAAGAGCCCGTGGAGAAATGAGGTACTGGATGTCAAAGATATTACCAGGCAAACGGATAAGACCAGCAGTTGGATGAGGAATTTCTTGGATCAGCTTGAGATGTTGTAACTGTAATATCACCAAGAAATACATGGAATTACTCTGTGAGAAAACTCAAAAGCTAAAATGATTGATGCATTGCCTAAAATCAAATTCAGCTAGGGTATCTTATCTAAGCCAAGAAAGTCCCAAAACAAAACAATGTATGCTACCTTTCAAGTAGTTCACAATACAATAAGCATCATAAAGAACTCCTTAAATTTGAGGCAACAGTTCAAGCAGTGATGCTGGGCTCAAAAACTAAGCATTCTACCTGTGCTTGAAACAAAAGTGGGATGGATCTCATTCACAAACATGATTTATAAACAGCCAGAAGCTAGGAACAAAACAGACATGCGGGATAACATAGTTCTGATCACGTTACTTGAGGATCACTAAAGACAGCTTCCATGTTGTTTATAGGCCCATAAGGGATGCCACTGTTCTCCAGTTTTGTCAGCCATTCTTTGGTTGAAAGCTGGGAAATTCTGGACATGAAATGAACAAAAAGTGCAAGAAGAGCCTTTACCAGTTTTCAAATTGTTTGTTCACTTAAAACGAAGTAGTAATGCTTGTGGGAAGCTGACCAACAAAGAAATCTTACTAGCTGGAAATATGCAGCGATTATGCAGATGTAGAATTGCAGATCTCACCTTTGAGATAAAGTGCTGAGCAGAGAAATTCTGTTGATAACCCGAAGATTATTGGTCAGGTACCTCTCATCCATGGCTAACTCTGACAGATCCAGACACTGGCAAACACATAAATATGCTTAAATACGACCACAGTAACAGCAAACTGGGAAGCACTCATTTCATGCTGACAATACCAAAAGGTGACTGTAACCTTTCAATGCATAATGACGTAAGTACACACAGTTTACATGTATGGACGTAAGTACACACAGTTTACATGTAAGGACGTAAGTACACACAGTTTACATGTAAGGACGTAAGTACACACAGTTTACATGTAAGGACGTAAGTACACACAGTTTACATGTATGCACACATACATCTGACCTCCCACAGATACTTTACTGAACATGCAAATGTGCAAGTATGCTAACAAGCAAATCTGCCTACAAATTGTAGATGTACAAAGGTGGTGCAGAGATTTACAAATACCTATACACACTCACCTACATGAAATTGTTCCACATATCCATGTGCACACCACAGAAAAAGAGTTAAATGACAGCAAGGCGTTAACACAAAACCTGATTTAGTCTATCGCACCACCCTAAACCCTTAAACATGCATCAAATGAGTACCATCACTTACTTTACACAAGACATGAAACTGTCCATCATTACCAGCACCAAGAATGATAAATCCATCCAAAGTCTGGAAAGCCTACAGAAACAGGAGGTTTAGCTTAAGTGTCACCAGCACTGCAACTTCATCTACTAGTACACTAACAACTTTTCATTCATTCATTCAAATCCTTTAAATCCAGCTTCCTGTTTGACATACTGCAGAAAATGTTGTTATCTTCAAGGTGCACTGCAGCCAAACAAAACACTGTACACTGTACAGTTGTATTTGTTGTTATTCAAGGTCTTGATAAGTCTTTCCAAAAGAATATCAATTACAATTGCTTGGCAGTCACCGCCTGTTCCTAACGCCTAGTGCATGCCAACCTGATATGGGACAATGCTGGGGTGTTCAGTGCCAAGTCTTCCAGCCTCTTGTCCAGCATTCAAGAAATTAGAAGCTATGTTAACAAGTGATGCCACCTGGAAGTATAAGAAAAAAGAATCTTCAGAAATGAAAAAAAAACTTAAATGCTGCAGACAATAAACTGAAAAGCAATATGGGTGGTTAACTAAAAGGTAAGATCACCTGAGTCGAAAGAAGACTGCAGTCAATGTGCTGGCCTTTCCCCGTCTTCTGGCGCAGTAGAAGAGCTGCCATGATGGCTCCATGCGCATAGAGACCTGTTGAGAGGTCTGTCATGGCCACCCCAACTTTACAAGGGTCTCCATCCTATGACAAGACAGCTGTTTTTCATCTTCAGATGAGAAATTTGTAACAGTGGAAGAAATAATGACAATCACTAAATGAGACAGCTTTAGAGGAAAAACACTTCTATTCTTAAAAGAAAGACACAAAAAGAAATCATTAAAATGGAAAAGAACATTGATGATTATCATGTGAGGAGGAGTAGTTAGTGTAAAAACAATGACAAAAGACATATGAGTTGATGCTCATGCCACACACACAGAAACAAAACACACAGAAACAACTAGGTAAGACTAAAGAAACTGAAACTTTAACATTTTATTTTTCACCATAAAAACTTGCTTTGTTGTCAAATGCTGTAAGTGTATAATGTAACACACAAGGTAACAATAACCAACACCCTACTTTGTTTCTCCACTCATGGTTAAACTTACTTTTGGTCCTGTGATGTGCATGAGCCCACCAAGCCCGGAAACAATGACATCATAGCCAGCACGTTTCGCATATGGGCCAGTCTGACCATAGCCTGATATCAATCATAAGATTTGGAACCACGGTTATGAGTTAGTCTTTTTCTGAAATGAACCTTTTATAACCACAAGTCATTAGTAATATTTTCCTACCATTTTATGTTTGCTTATATTGATGTTTTACTATGATTTTTTTTTTGTTTATCTCCCCCTTTCTGGATCATACTTGTACCAAAGACCCTTTTGTAACTAAAGGGTCTTTGTACACTGTCAAGAAAAAAGATATGGAAATACAGGATTATATGAACATGAATGAAGGAACTACAGTCCCTAATGTATAAGGCAACTGAAAAAACAAACCACTGGTTTAAAGCTACTAAAAAAACCACCTTGTTTTTAGTAAATTTTAACAGCTGTTTTTCCTTCTTCATTCTGTCATTTACAGAAAAAGTTTCTCATAACATTCAAGATAATATTTTATGTAACAGAGGTGGTATTACCTGTGATGGAGCAGTAAACAAGATGAGGTGATTCCCTGGACAGTTGTGAATAACCCAGCCCGAAGTCACTTAACTTTCCAGGCAGATAGTTTTCTACAAGAACATCACTCTTCTGAGCCAGCTGGACATGTACATGAGAAAGAAAATTAACATAAATTGACAAGAATGGAAGTACAGTATGTTTTGAAATTGACAAAGTACTGTTCAATGACTCTAATGCTGCTCAGGTGAAATGCATGACCAGGTGAGAATTGTGGGAAAAAAATGTTTAAGTTTGCCAACTTTGCATCTCTTGAAAATAAGAGCTGCTATGTGTACCAGTAATATGCCAACAGTTTGTGAGGATGAATATGTGTGTGTGTGTGTGCACCACAATAAATGCATGCATACATGCGCATGTGTGTGTACATATATGAATCAAAGCATCACAAAAAAATTAGCTTGAAGTCACAATTTTTTTCACCTTCTCATGACAACAGACCAGTAATTTGTTAATTTAATGGCCTGTGTATGTTCAACTATTTCCTTAAATTACTTCAATGTAAAACAAATCAGATTGTAAATTTAAACTTTCAAAAGTCATGTTTCCAATAAGTTAATAAGATACAAACCTGCTTAACAATAGCAGCGCCCTCTGGACATTTGATGTTCAATGTCACACTCTATAGAAAGTTAAATCTTTGACATTATTGTAAATGTCATTGCTTCTGTGACAACATGCAACTTTATAATGAGAAATGATAGCTGGTTTTTAATTAAGGTAAAGCCCAGACAACTTCTATCAGTTTTATAACATGGGAAAAAATACACAAAAGAGACTAAAAGTATACACGGACATCTTTTGCTATTCTTTTCTGTTTTGAAATACAGCAATGTATGGCTATCTTTCAGACACGCATCTCATCATGTCACTTCAGTCCCATTACCTAGAAGGTCATGGGGACATGTGGGATGTAGCTTCTGACAATCTCAGCCATCACAGTCTGTCTTCTGCCAAGCTTTTTTTCAACACATACACACACACAATGTCCACACACACACACACATGCATGCATGCACTTGCACACACATACACACACACACACACATGCAGCTCACCCAATTTCACTCAAAACCTATCTCGTGATATATTCATCTTAATGATTCTCTGTACTCTGTTCATGCTTTCTTATGACTGATTGAAAAGGAGCTTGTTCATAATTTGTTCCTGCATTTGACTGAAAAGAAGTCTGTTCATACTTTTTTGTTGCGGTTGACCGAGAAGAAGTAAGCACTTTCAGAGGCACAGAATGGAGGTCCCCAAGACCGAGTGTCATCACCTACTCCTGAAAAAATACAACATGCAATTTGAACCAACAAACTGCACATTATATTCACATCTTTCTTATTTTTAGGAGCAGTCAATTCGTAAGCAATATTTACTATGCTATTTGCATAATGAATCACATCTGCACAAAGTTAGATAAATGGATTATGATCTAATTTTGAATACAGAGAATAATATTACAATAAGGACTAAGCCTTTATACACTGGTGCAAATAATTTTAACTGCATATAAAAGGATTTAAATAACCTGGCTTTTCAATTTTTATAACCTCTGCTCCCATATCAGCCAGAATCATGGTGCAGTAAGGACCAGCCAAAACCCTGTTACACAAACACAATGCCCTCAAATATCAGTAAACAACAGTAAACGTTAAACAGCAATAACACCTTTTCATAGGTAAATATCACAGGAATGACAGTTCAAAAGGGTGGCATAGCAAAGAAGTGACAAAATGTTCATGAATTTCAAAGGATTGACACAAATATTAATGATGTTTTTATCTGAGATCTGCTTCAACAAATAGGTTTCTGATTGTTAATAATGACACTAACCCTGAAACCACATGCTTCACATTAAATCCAAACACCTGAAACTAAATCTTAAGCGCAATGACCAGACCATCTGGAAAACAACACTTGTAATTAAGCAATAATACAATACTATGCATGTACTGTCAATCTTTAGTTAAGTCATTCCATTGAAATAGATTTGTCTGTATTTGAGTGTCACTCCTTTGATACTGTATTTCTGTCAATCCTTTCTTACGACATTTCTTGAATATGTCACTTATTTGAACCATTAACTTGTGTAAACTTTTCCCTATCATCTAAATTGTGTTATGTATTGCTTTGAGCAGATCTCACTCTGAAAAAGTTCTTTTAGTTTTTTTTTATCCAGACACATGCAGCAAAAACATCTCAGTAATGGATTTCAGGTTTTCAATACTAACAGGTCAAATTGTACAAAGATTTCCTCCAACAAAACACTGTGTTTTGCCCTGGAAGTGAAATTCAAAACATTCAACAGGATGTTTTCTGACAAAACTTAATATTATGTTATGAAAAAAAGACTTATAACTTCTAGACTGCACCAGAGTTGGACAAATAGGGAGTGACAGCAGGTTGCGTGAGTTATAACTGTCAAATAATTCTGTTTTAAATGCAGACAACTGTACGTTTAAAAACACTTTTCGTGTCAATGACGTTCCTACTTATCTACTAAACTTGTACGTCTTTGAAAACGTCCGGTTAAATTTTTTGTTGTTGGTCACCTGCTTAGATCAAGCACGCGAAGCCCTACCAATGCCCCTTCGTTCGTGGAGAAATCGCCAGGTCTCTGACTATGACTCGACACGCTCCTCATTTGATACTTGCTGCCTGTAAATTTTCGCACACATGTTGCGTGAAAGGAGCCAAAGCTATTTGGTGTTCAGCAGAGACAGCAGGCCTAGACAAATATACACATAAACTGATAACAATATATACTCAAGTCCAACCAGTTAAGGCAACCAAAAAAACGGATCAACTCAAACTGGGGCTCGGAATGAAATAATTTACAGAACGAAACACTAATCGCAATGTATGCCTCTGTGTGTGTGTGTGTGGTCGAGTGAGGGTGGAAAATGACGTACGTGGGCCAAAGGTTACTTTTGGGTGTCGAAGCATGTACTTTGTAGTTTGTACACATGCGTACGGACACATAGAAAAAGAGAGTGAATTCTTCGTTTGAACACCGAATACCTATGAAAACACCTGCTGCTCTGAGCCTCGAACACCAGCCACAGAATGGCATCATGATGGTGTTTCCTGACAGCTGACGATACCCGTGCTGGTTGAGTCAGAGAGACTACTCTCTGGTTGAGTCTTCCGGTGTTGCAAGAAATTCGGTCCGCCAAGAAAACTGGTCCGGGTCCATTTCTGTCAGTATGCCCATGCTAATGCGGCAGTGGTTGCTGGTTACTGTGGTGAATGTGGTCTAGGATTTGAATCGCCAGTTCTTAGCTGAATTAGAAACGTCTTTGATTAGCATTTGGGTTAGGGTTAGGGTTAGGATGACGGCGAGGCCCGGGTTTTGCCACTCCACGCTCACATTTGTATTCCGGACCAGTTTTCTTGCGGAACCAGATTTCCTGCGACACCGACTCGACGCCTCAGGTGTGGTCAAGGTAGGGGCGAGGACCCGGGGAGGGGGGATTGGGGAATAATCCCGAATCCTCATACACGCCCACCAACGTACCTGTAAAAAAAAACCCCGGTAGTTTTTTTAATCGAAAGATCACAACAGTCCGCTGTGTAGCTGAGCGTCGGGTTTTGTTATATCTGTTTGCTCTGGGTAGTCAGCCACACAGCGTAGAACGATTCAGGGGCGATAACCAGGGTGCGGGAGGGTATTTTAGTCGCAGACTAAGTGCATATCAGGACGGTGTTGCTGTTTACCTGCTGCCACTCGTGGGACTGCAACACGGGCCTCAGCGAAGCTGTGACAGGCGCGGAGATCTGAGTCGCCGCTGACCATGGTTGGACCAAAAGTCCACCGGGATTTAACGAGCTATGGGGTGGGCCGTGTCTGGGTGCCAGCTATAGGGCTCTTCCAGGATGCGTGTAAGTGGTCAAGGGTCCGCAAGGTAACTGCCGCAGAGTCAAATTTCCAGCAAAGTAACATCTAAACATGGCATCCCACTTAAATGACATTCTTGGCCGCCTCGGGAAAAACATATGTTTCTCTGGGGATCAGAAAGAAATTCGCACCGACTGGCTGCTTGACCGTTTAAAAAATTAAACTGACCTGTGTGAGTGCATCTTCAGTAGATGAAATGAGTCAAATTTTAAGTATAAATTGTTGCTTACAGTGTTTTTCATAATGCATCTTAAAAAACAGAAATCTAAAGAGGACCTCCCAAGGATGCATTCCCATGTGTGGATTTTTTTCATATCAAAACGGGACACATTAAAAAATACAGCGGAGATTCCCTAGAACCCTCATCCTTTTAACTCTGTGGAAAACAATAGCTTATTGCCACTTAAAATTAGCACCAAATTATATAATTTTTGCAGTCTCAGATGATTGTAATTTGGTCCCAAATGAAGAATGTGAGATTTTGTCTGAAAATTAAAAAAAATTCCGGGGAAGCATGCCCCTAGTTTTCATACTTTTTGCAGAAGCCAATTTCCACCCCTTTAATATTGGTACTTTGAGATACTTGTAACGATATATAGGTGTCGAGAGTCAGGCACATGCACAGTTGGGCTGGGCTTGTATTCATGTTCAGCCGCTAACCCACTCAGCGGCTGGTGGACCCATAGGCCCGTTAGGCCCTCTCCTAATTTACGGCCCGGCTAACTTAGGGGGGTGTGGGACCTCTACCGTTAAGTCGCTCTGGGGCTGGTAAAAATGGCGGTTGCGATTCTTTTCTGTCTTCAAAGCAGACGAAATGTGCGCAGAAACAGAATTTTTAGAGACGTATCCAATCCTTTGGATACCTATGACGATGTCGATTTCGTCGGCAAGATATTCTTGATATCACAAAGGAGATTGCAGGGCATTCGGAACTTGCCAATCGAGGGCACACAACACTACCTTGTATACAAGTCTGCGTGGCACCATGGTGACACGTACTGCGGTTTTACGCAAGTAGATCCTTCCAAAGTGTTTCCGAGGACTTGATAGGAATATCGCAGCCAACAGGTAGTCGCATCATTGCAAGAGTAACAATTATATTAAAATAATTAATATAATATAATTGATATAATTAGGCCATGCTGCAGGATGCAAAACAATGGATTAGTTTTCCGGATCAGAGGCAAAAGGAGAAATTCCACTGCTTCCCAAACGTAACAGGGTGCATTGACAGCACACATACCAAGATTCAAGGTCTAAAAGTAAACGAGCCTGAATTCGTCAACAGGAAAAATTATCCTTCGTTGGTTGTTCAAAAAAAGCACTTTCATATTCTTAAACATGTCTTAATTTTTTTTCTCACAGGACAAAGCACCAGAGTTTCCAAAGATTGAGAGGTGCTTAATTTTACAACCCTGCAATGATTGATAATGATAAACAACAAATGAGCACCGAGCGCTTAAATTATCAAATTATCATGTGATGGACGCAGCCATCACGGAGACGGTTTTGGCCATCACGCTCACGGCCACAGCGGACGCGGGGGGG
>SMGT01007827.1:22408-41415 GCA_004794575.1 Lanistes nyassanus
CTCACAAATTCTGCTCTCCCGTCGCTCCTCTACTGTTCACACAGAACAGGGCCCACTCCTCGCCTAGTCGGAACTTGCAGGTGTACGAACAAGCCGCCACGACACTGCACTAGCAGAGTTCCAGAGAAAAGACCGTTGGGATGGAGAAGCAGATTCCTCGGCCGAAGACACACACAGGACTTGGCGCTCACAAATTCTGCTCTCCCGTCGCTCCTCTACTGTTCACGCAGAACAGGGCCTACTCCTCGCCTAGTCGGAACTTGCAGGTGTACGAACAAGCCGCCACGACACTGCCCTAGCCGAGTTCCAGAGAAAGACCTAAGGGCTGGCAAACCCCTAGCTTATATCGGCCCAGACGTCCATCTAGCGATAGACACGCCATCGACAGATGTTACACAGCTCAGTCGTCCCTGGACATTCTCCTGGCGGGGTAGCGGGGTTTTCCCCTCTGATCTCGGCCGCTGGCGGCGCCAGCCATGAATCAGTCCGGAGACCTGTCTGGGTAGCAGGTTTTCCCCTCTCAGATCTCGACCGCTGCCCGGCGACTGACCCTCCCGCACCGACCACAGTTATGCAAACTGAGGTGCCTCTGCCTCACTAGTATTGTCTAACTCTCAGGAAAACCCTGCTATCGTGGCTCTTGCCAAAATTCCCATGACAACTACATCCAAACACTGTAGGAATCACGAAACACTAAATCTCAACTTTCTATCCCGCCATTTCGTCGACCTGAATGCCTTCATCGGTCGGTCCTCTATCTGTATCCCGTATCTATCCCCATCAGAGTTTATATACCTAACCTAAGGAAAAGGATTATTTCCTGGAGTTAAATATTGTGCATTAAACTCCATTCGGGCATTTCCCCGCACATCAAACTGCCTGTCCGCACTGACCTTTTTACTGCAGCCATTAGTCTAGTGGTTCTTTCAGTGCATAGTTTAGTACTAGGACCCTATCTCCCATAGTGTGAAATCACCGCGAGGTGGAAGCATTGTCCCTCTAAATCAGCACCACCACCACAGCACCACCACCACGACTTAGGGGCACAGACTTGGAAGAAGAGAGAGGCAAGCTAGGACGGAAGGCTAAGCTTATGATGCTTTTGTTGGAGCTAGAGACTGATACGGCCTCAACGGTTATGAGGAGGGAAGTGAAGTTACTGCTGGATAGAAACACAACAAGCAGAGGTCCTAGTATGAAATAGACATTTGGGCATCCAACTATGATGCTCTGTAACCTGCAGGAGACTCTCGGCCAGCCAGTATTGAATAAAAACTCTTAGAGCTTTTTCGTCGGCCTCGGGTCGTTGTCTGAGACCGTGCATCCAGTTGAGATGACGTAACAATCTGCAAATCTGATGTATATTTATCTATAAACGACGGATCGAGTGCTTAATATGCAACCTGTTTATGGACAAAATGGGAGGGTTATATGAGGACGTGGGTACACTTATGTGCTGCGCACGTTGGTTGGTTACAGCACCCCTCCCCCTAAAATTTAAAGTCTCTCCATAACTTAATTAGTATAATGGCCTATTACTAATAGGACCCCATTCCCCCAAATTACCGCGAGGTGACAGAACTGTCTCTATGGTATATTGGGTACCTACCTTTTTATAAATACTGTACGTACTGGTGTCGTAAGAACATTAATTATACGTCTATGTCGCAGACACCCCCACCCCCACCCCCAGCGCGGTATGTAAATTGTTAGTACCATACCGCTATTTTATACCATCCGTACATCCAAGCTTGGTTTCTTCGAAGCAAAATTTTCCTCAACTATGATTATTTAACACTGCGCGCAAGTGCGTATGTGTGTGAGTGATTGTGTAGGTGTACACGTATATTCACGTACATGTATATATAGGCCCTATATGAGAGAGAGAAAGGAAACCAAATGACAGTGCTGGGCACACCTGACAATCGGCAGCATTTTAATTTTTACATCTCAGTGTCACACTTGCCTCTTTATTAACCCAAAAAATATTTCCATAAACGAGACTTTCCTCCCACTTCTCCTATTAAATCCTGCTCTTCCGCATTCATATCCGTCCTCATAAGTAAAAATCACGGAAGGGAGAAGAAAACGACTTGGTCCTTTTATTAACAGCAGGCGACAAATCTTTCAATCTGTCATTTGGCTGAGCTTTAAAAAAGACTGGAGCTGGAGCCCTTTTGATTTTAAAGTGTAGCTTGCAGTAGCTCCCGCGCCCGAGATTGCTGAAAACTTTAATGGGGAGCGCAGCAGCAGAAGTGACGTCATTTCGAGAAGGCCCAAACTAGGGGTACTGTTGTTTTGTCTACACCAGAATGTAGCTTTTTACAACAGTTCACGAGAATAATCGCTCAACTCAGACTGTTCATATTATAAAGAAATAGAAGACCAACGAAAAGATTTAAGTTGAGAAGAAACATTCTGTCCAGCTCAAGGACAATGATCCCAATAAAGAACACAACGAAAACATGACCCACTGATATGCTGATATTTTTTTGTTTTCTTTTTTAAAATGTTCTATTTTGATTACTAGTAATTGTCATTATTGTTTATACTCCTTATGATCTGTCTATCTGATGCGGTAACAAACTTTTGGTCAGAATCAGTGGAATAAAAATCACCGATCAGTAGTAGACACTATAGCCAATCATGTCAATCACGTGTAAGCAAAATATAAAGGAAATATTTATAGGATTTTCTAACTCATGACTGGGAATCAACCCATCATAAATCAGTGAACCAATGTTGGTTTATTACATTGTTGCAGGGTAAGTTAATTCTGTAAGTGAGCAAGTGTGAACAGATTTAAATAGTACTGGTAGTGTAATACTCGTCATCTCCTGACCTCTTGGTCAGTGTTGTGTTCATCTCTGTGTGTGTCTGTGTGTGCATGCATGCGTGCGTACGTGCATGCGTGTGTTTAACATTAGTGTCTATGTGCCCCCTCCACGCAAAGTGTGCATGAATTGTGTTCTCACACGTTACAAATCTACAGTTGTTATTATATAAAATCAAAACAAATTTGCATGCATATGGAATTACTCTGTCCTTAATTGCTTATCCTCCTCGTTAACATGCTCTGAACACACTACAGTTCTCGCATGCCTTTGTCAAAATCTTTTCTCTTAGTTCTCACAAATCAGTTCCATGCTGGCCAAGATTGTTCGGAAAGCACTTAAAAGAGAAAAAAAGGTGAGGAAAATAAAGTCAAAGTAAAAATAAAAATTAACAGCCAAAAACGTTAATGTCTTTTACTCCCCCTCCCCCATCCATCGGGAAAGAAGTCAAACATTTGTTTTAACATTTTCCTTTTGACTTATACCTTCTCAACTACTTCTCATGGTCTGTGGTCTGTGTTTGGAATAGGATATTTGAAATGAGAGGTCGTTTATCATTCATGCCTCATGCAACAATAAAACGGTACAGACTAAAGTACTGAAATATAAGCGTAACAACCTTATTTAATTAAACAGATGGATACCGATGAAGTGCAGGCTTTTCGCTTTTAATATTACTGCAGCTTATCTACAACATACCGAGGTACCTACCTTGACTCCGCCCGGCTTGACACGACCTGACGCTTTTACCCAAGATTTTATTTTTCGGAGATACTCCAAAAGGAAGTACTTAAAACGCTCAACATAACCGTATGCAGACGCATGCGACCAAGGGAGCTTATCGTACCCAAACACGTAGCAAAGAGAGGGTAGAAATAAAGGAACTTGGTAGATCCTCAAAATAGATCTGCCATCCCTTTCTTTATAGCGACTCTAGTCTTCACATAGCTAACCCTCGGTACACAACGTGTGCATACAGAAAATCCCTATTAAATGTAGTCAGCCCGCTCACTAAGTGAGTACTGACAACTAGGATCCAAGACAAACACAATATAAGACAAATACATGAAATCTTCAAGGTGCAAATTATAATTAATAAAGAACAAATGAGGACCAAGCGCTTAAATTATCAAATTGTCACTCCAACAGGAAGTACTTGAAACGCTTAACATAACCGTATGCAGACGCATGCGACCGAGGGAGACAGTTTTGAACTTTACATGTAAACGCAAAATCTGCTTATTAATAAATCTAAGTAATGACAGATTAGATGGCAAATTAGGGTGTTTACACCGACGTTGCTAATAAAATATTTCAATTTGAATTTTTGTGGTTTCACGAATAGAAGTTTCGTGTCCAAAAGCTACACTTTAACATACGACTTGAATATAACTCGTGTAACATACCGAACATTTTGCCCAGCGGCTGCCAGCGGTCACCTTGCCCGGTCACCTTACCCGGTCACCTTACCCAGCAGTCACTTTGCCCGTTGGACGTTTTTCATTTGAGTGACGTTTCTTTCTTTCTTTCTTTCTTTCTTTCTTTCTTTCTTTCTTTCTTTCTTTCTTTCTTTCTTTCTTTCTTTCTTTCTATTTGTTGTTTTGCTTGCTTGCTTACGTTTGAACCTTTGGCAATACGTAGAAGTTCAAGCCTAGACTAGCTTGCATAGGTGACTGTACCCCCTGTTCCTTCATTTAATGTGCACATACAATACACAGGGCGAATGGGCCTTACGACTGCTCTTATGACCGAAAGACTAGATAAGAACGCTCCTCTCAAGCCAGCCACGCCTGGGATGGCTTGCTCATAGGTAAAGCTGCACGTAAATGAGCAAATGGGTGTTAATGCAAGTCTTATGATCGGAAGAGCAGGTACGAACCCTCATGCAAGCCAGTCCAGGGCTGGTGTGCATGAGCGAACTTAATTTCTTTGCTTAACTTGCCTTAAAAGAAAAACAAGTGACTGCCGCTTGGAGGATAAGCCCAAATTAAATGTAAAACAAGGGAACTGTACCAAGCTTCGTCTTTGTCTTTTTCTAGCTTGGTACAGTTCCCTTGTTTTACATTTAACTTGCCTTACTTATCTCGTAATTTTAATTAGTTAAGTTTTTATTTAGCGCTGAGTACCGTCCGTGTGCATGGGAGCGACTTACTTGCTGAAGTGTGCTTACTTAGCTGAGAAATGGGTCAAGTCGGCGCCGTGCCATCTATTTCTGGCTAAGTAGGACAATCCCCTACGCCATTGGCTGTTTAGCCTTAGCAATGAATATTAATCTCCTTCGTAAGGCTGTTCGTGCTAAAAGACGGAACATGGATGCAAGTCGTCCATCCAACTGCAGTTTGGCGTGACCATAAAATTCGCACGCTGTTGGAACCAGATGCTCGGTATAAAGATGGATTGTTCGCCAATTAAACACGTCGACAGAGAAAACAAAACCGTACTGTCACTCGGTCAGGTAAAAAACTTACAATCGGACACACTGTGGGACTCGACCTGTTCATAAATGTTGGCGAGCTTGAAAAAGCGCAGAAAAACTGGAGCCAATCAAAATACAGTCTTACGTAAAATATGTTAATCTCTCAGGGTCACCACTGAAAACGTTGCAGGTTCCTGGAAGATCTTTACTGCCTCATGCACCCCACCCCAGAGGCAATCAAATTCGATCCCATAGCGACCTAGGCTAGGGGTCTCGGCAAGCTGTCACAAACCCCACTTAATTACTTATCGGTCGTTAGTTTGTTTAAATACAGCGTCCTGCCGATGTCCTGTATTCCCCATATGAATGTTGGCGAGGTCGGAGACTAGTACAACGTGAGAGGTAAAAGCATGTACTGTTTATGTGAAACACACACATATATATATATATATAGCGAAGAAACAAGTTAGTGCTGTTAATGAGCAGTTATAAACATTTTTATTGATAGATTTTCTGACGTACCGTCATCTGAAAATTTACCAAAAGCTGGATTTCCTGTCTTGGTGTCTTTTGAAAATTTATCAGTAGCTGTATATTCTGTGACATCTTCCTTTAAAAAGCCGATAGTTGAGTCGTCAAGTTAACGTGAGTGCTTCCCTTTCTCACTGCTCGTCAAACCAGTCCAGTGTGTAATTATTAACGTGAATATGAAAACCGGGTTGTGGCTCATCCACCGGCACGAAACGTATGCAGTCGATTGATATCCAAAAACACCATTATGAACCCGTACATTCGCGTACAGGCGCAGTTCTCCTTGGCTCTACAAGGGCATCACTTAACGAAATTAAAACTGCTGTTTTTGCGTTTCGCCACTTAAAGGCTTGCAGGAATTCAAGGTATAAGTAATCTTCATGTTGAAGGGGCAGTTCAGCCAGACAGCTGGTATAAGTGAACATTACTTACATTCTTATTCCTATTTGTTAGCGCACAGGAGGGCCCGTCTTTATAACGAGCACCAACAGCTGGTGTTTTGTATCAACAGATTTGTTTTCGTGATATTTCGTTGGTCACTCTTTTTGTTTTGTTTTGTTTTTTTGTCTCAGCAACTTATGGCAGCTGTGTGCGGTTCCCTCGTGCGACGCACTCGTCGAAACGCCGTCATCATGACAACGTCAGTACTCTTGGCAACCTCTGTTGTCTGTTGGATCTTCCGTCGCCCCAGCGTGCCTGTCTTTCTGTGGGTGCGGTCTTTCCGGGACGCGGGGGTGCAACACCTGCACAACAGTGCTGCACAGGACGTGACGCACACGGGAAAACGGCCGGTTTCAGTGTCTGAAAATGTCGACGTCAGCTCCAAATTGAACTGTCTGGATCCCGAAAGTAAACGAGGCTTTGAAGATACTTTCTGTTTAGTAAGTGCAGTGAGATATACGTGCTCACATAAATGAAATGCAATTTGCAACATAATGTTTGGCTAATGTAGTCTTTCTCCACTGGCATGGTGAGTTGATTTGTTCGGTTAGGGTAACATCTAAGACCATTGTGTACTTAGACTGCTTCCAAACAAACAAAAAAATCCCAAACAACAACAGCAGCAGCAAAAACAAAACTAATTTTCATACCCACAGAAAAATGACAATCGATCCTTCTTGCAGAATGTTTGTTTTAAGATGACTGGCTTAATTTATTACAAGAAAATAAATATCCACTATTTTTTAATCATAATTCTTGATTCGTTTTTAAAAGTTATTTCACAATTCTGGTGCCAGTAAAACTGTTACTTATATGAGCTGTCGATCACCACAAATAATAGAGCAGAATCTAGTTGTGTGTATTTTTATGTGCGAGTGTAAGCTGTTCCCCAAGCCTATCTGGAATCTCCACAGGTGTATAATTATGTGGATAAAACTGACAAATAGATTGTACAAAATCAGGTTTTTCCTGTGTCGAAAGTAATGCGATATTAGTAGTAGAGCGTTAGGCTCTAACGTGAATGAGGAAACTTGTGATTAAATAATCGTAATGAAGAAAAATTACGCTAATAAAATCGCTCTAATATAAATTAATCTAAATATACGTTATCCTCTTTATTGTTTTGTTCGCCTGTTTTGATTTTGATAAAAGTATCTTGGTTGGTGTATGTGCATGCGTGCGTGTGTGTATGTGTCTGTGCATTCAGCAACGTCCCTCGTACCTTCCTAACTACAAAAATCCGTGTTGGATTGAGTCGGGAGCTCCGAAAGCTACTCAGCGTCTGCGCTGTGTTCCTTACTTCCACCTGCTGGGCGTTGACAAGAGCGGAACCACGGACCTGTTTGCACGCCTAATGGAGCACCCGGATATAATTGAGAATGCTGGAGGCCTGGGCAAGGAGACATATTACTGGTGCTGGCTCAAATATGGTGAAGGAGCGTTTATCTTAGTCAGACATGTATGCATCCATATACAATGTGTTTATTGGTTACATAACACATCACCACACTTTTCACGTGTTAGCTAAAGGTTGATCGAACAGCCGTTGTCTAGCGTTTCTGGTTCCTGTGTTTAAGAAGGCACTGTTTTTTTGTGTGTTTTGTCTTATCATTTTTTTCTCGTTTACATATATTACTGCGATCTTTTGGGAAGTGGGTGTTTGTTGCTTAACGTCCAGTAGCAAACTATGTGCATATCAGGACGGTGTTGCTTAGACGAAGTTTACGTGCTGCCACACGTGGGACTGCTGTCGCAACACAGGCTTCAGTCTCACCCAGTCACATTATACTGACACCGAGCCAACCAGTCCTAGTACTGTTCCCAGGCGTCTGACTGGGCAACTACTATAGATTGCCAATTTTTAAGTCTTAGGTATGCCTCGGTCGGGTTGCGAATCACTGACCTCCCGCCTCGGAAGCGGACGCCTTAACCACCAGACAAACGAGGCCGTCATTTTGGAAAGTGGCTAAAATATACGAACAGAATCAGCAAATCCGAGAAGTCCCTTTTTATAATTGTTATATCGAATCCACGCAAAACCACAATTAAGGAACAGAGATAGGAAGGAAAGAAGAAAGGAATGAAGAAGACGCGGATGAAACAAATATGATGACGATAGCAGCTGCGTTTGAGTTTTCTTTTGTTTCAGGGCAATGGATGAAGTCTGTCAAGCCACCTTGGCTGTTCAGCAACTATGTAAACGATTTCAACAAAGCAGCCGCCATTATAAGTACAAACAACGCTATAATCACAGGTAAATATCAGTAAATATCACTGACACTAATGTTTCCCTGGCTTTACACAAAATTCCAGTTTTGACGATTCAAAATAGCCACAACAACGAAATTCAGATTTTGCCCGTTAGCATGCAGATTTTCTAATGCGTTGCCCTTTTCTGTGAGACACCCCCCCCCACCCCCGCCGCCATCTTTGTCCTGAAGAGGTGTTTTCGTATTTGTTTTATTTTTAAACGGTGAAGTTCAAAACCTTTAAACTCAAGTTAATGGGTCATTTTACACTTACAGGCAAGATCAGATTTAAGGGATCGACTGACACAAACCCTCCCCCATCACCGACACCCCCACCCCCCCTTTTTTTTGAATTGGTGATCAGGCGATGGAACTCCCATGGACTTTTGGGATTTTAGAGCATGGAGACTAATCCCGCAAAACGAAGGATTGGAAGAGCCGGCAGTGCTGACTCCACATCTGATGCGACACATGTACAGGGACCCCAAATTTATCATCATCCTCAGAAACCCAACAGAGAGGTCTGTTCACGCGTAGAAGGTGTTTGCAAATAAGATCTGTTTTCAGTCTGTCGCAGATCAGAACCGTCTCGCAAATTTATTATGTTCCCTCCAGCATTGCTTGTCGTGATGTCCTACCAGCATGATAAATGTCCAAGTATGATAATAACCCGTATAACAACGCTTACTGCTCCGTTCATTAGTACAGTAAAATAATTCATAGATATCTAACAGGGTTATATCTTGGCTGTTGGAGGTAACCTGACGACCCCACGACACCCAGCTTTTGATGTTGCAAGGTGTCTATATTGCGTGGTTTGAGAGTGAAGCTAGGTAAGGGCCTTCGAAGATTTTATGTTCGACTTCAGAGTTTATGGGGTTAGTTGTTTAGCTTCACTAGCGGTCTTGTGGCAGCGTGGCAGCGCTTTCTAGCTAGTGTCTCCGAAATGCTTGCTTGCTGAATGTCGTCACAGGCTATACTCGGACTACCTATTTCTGAGTTACGGCTGGTCTCCAGAGGCATTCCGCCGTGATGTCCCATATGCCATCTACCTGATGCAGAGCTGTTTGAAGGTGAACACGACACGTCAGTGCGTTTTCAGCAACCATACTTACGTCACCATGCCAGTAAGTGTCGCCTCTAGCACGGTCTCTCAATACGCGATATTGGTGTCACCATGGATTCTACATACACTGGATTGCCAACGGACGAAGATTTTGGCTTAAATTCTGTTTCTTTCACAGCGAGGCCGCACTGCGGTCGACCTTCCGGCTCTGGGTTCGATATACTGTGTGAGCTTGCGGGGCTCGAGGTCGGGGTCAGGCAGGTTCATGGTCGAGAGACTCTTGTAACCCAGTGCGAAACCACTGGGCAGAAAATAGGGTCACTGTGGGACATGTGAATTTTGAAAGAAGTGACGCATGTTTTTTGGTTTTTGCTAGGTGTTCTGAGTGCAGCTGTACGTATGGTAAAAGACAGTAAGTTTATATAAGCAAAATGAATCCTGGCAAGCACAATATTAGTCTTGGCAAGTAGGGTGTTGACGGTAAGCCATCCTCCCGCTGTGTTAGCGGCAGACGAAATAACTGTCGGCTGGCCAAGACCTGTCAATCTAAGTGTATTGAGAGGCTTGGCGTAGGTCTGGGCAAGCAAACAATCCAGTAGACAATCCGGCAGACAATCCAGTAGACAGTAGACAATCCGGCAGACAATCCAGTAGACAGTAGACAATCCGGCAGACAATCCAGTAGACAGCGAACGGTCCGGTAGACAATCCGGTAGGCAGTAGATAATCCAGTAGCATATATTATCCATGGTATCACCACATTCTGCGGCCCTGCCGGTCTCATTACTTTTTCACACACCTTATAAACGGAATGCCGATCTCTCTCTCTTCTCGACGGATACGCACGCATACACAATGAGATGAACACAATGAAAAGGCAGGAAGGAAGGGGAAATCAGATTTTCTGGAGAAAACTATTGGGTGGCTTAGGGTTATATTACACAGTAAGATTATCCACAACCCCATTCCTAATTACTAAATATGCTACGCATACACTTAACAATGGCCTTTTAATTAGATAGCTACAGTTCGTGTCGTCTTAAATACCAAATAACCTGCAGTTTGTTTCACGATTATCTCAAGAGGTATTTGCAAATACATCCATGACGTCGACGTCCAAGGTGTGTTCTACATGCGAGGAAGACGAGAAAGGCGATGTGGATACAGTACTCCTCTTCTCCCCCTCCACCCCCTCACCACACACACAAAGTTAACTAACAAGCCGCTGTTTTCACCAGATGCGACTACACGTTGGGATGTACTCGGTGTTCATTCGGGAGTGGCTGGCCGTGTTCCCGCGTTCTAGTTTTCACATCCTGCGGACTGAGGATTTCGCGCAAAACATTACCAACCAGCTGCGCCTCATCTACGACTTCCTCGGCCTGGGTGAGTTCATACAATTGCCTGAAAATGTGCCTAGATGCGAAGAGAAATTGAAAACATACACGCGCGTCGAGATTATGCACATTTAAGGCATATATACACGAAGGCCTTTCTTAACAGGACGAACGTGCATGCTGGTTTGCCGTGCAGGGCCGTGAACGCATATTGGCCCACAGATCTAAAGCAGGTTCCCGCAGTTAGGCGCTGCACTCGGGCACAGTCATGAATCCTGCAACATGTCGCTCTAAAACTGGAATTTTCTGGCATGGAAGTCGGAAATTCCTAAGCTGAAGGAAGTCAGTCACTGGTGTCTTCTCCAGACACTTTCGGGAGCGTGTAGTGAAAAGAAACACGTGACTGCTGCTTGGGGTAAAAAAAAAAAAAGGTCTCTCTCACACACACACACACTCTCGCTCGCTATATTGACAGGGCATTGACCTTTCTTCATAACGATACCGATAACAAAATAAAACAGGTATTTGTTATCTGTGTCGTCCTTTAGAAGGGGCAATGCCCTGAAACGTTGACATGGTGCTTGTCTACTTTTGCTTGGTTAAGTTTCCTTTTTGTCATCGAGTTTTACCTTGCGAAGCTTATGGCAACTTTTATGTATTGAACAGAGAATAGTCTCAAGCAGCTAACCCTTGATTTAAAAAAAAAAGTAGAAAGTTGTCTTCCAAACCCTTTTCTACACGGCTCTCATAGCTTTAAAAAGAGGTTATTTAAAGGGGTGATGAATGAACCACATGTGTGAGTATACTTGAAAGAAAATATTATTCTTTTAGTGCTCTATCATACCAGAAACTATTTTGACGCCTAAATGACAATGTGTATGTATGTTTCAGCATAATTTAGGTGCTGATTACTCATGTGAGATACTTTATAATTTGCCTCATTGATTTAATCTTTCTTCCTAATTCAGAGCAGCTAACAGATCAGCAGATGGACAGGATTGCAAGTAAAGACAAAAGGCATCAAACACTGGTCAAGAAACATGTGAACGACATGTTTCCGGAAACGCGTGCTCTACTGGATAAGTTCTACGCCAAATATAATGCAGAGCTGGCCACCATGTTGCAAGATCCTAGATTTTTCTGGCACCCGCAGCAGCGTTCAAGTGCACACAACGATGGCGATATTCACGTTGCTTTCCATGCGTAGGTACGCCAGATTATGTGTATGGGTTTGCATGCGTATTGGACTGTGGGCGCATGCATTTTTATGTAAGGCTGATCAGTGCGCGGACCAAGATATGTACATAAGCAGGCGTGGTTGAAAAACCTTTGCAATAACTGGTGCATGTTTGGCAATTCAGTTTCTATTAAAATATGACAAGTGACTAAGCATAAACACAGATCTGTTTAAAATTACTTTTAGACGTCCATGTGCCCGACATTATATTATATACATTAAAAAAAAAACAACTTGCAAGCACATACTAATGTAAATGTTACACGAGTTCAGTGTGCATGTTTCGGCATGAGACTGGGTTTTTAGTTTGGTGGGGGAAGGGGGGAGAATGGTGGTGGTCCCTGTGATTATCTCTCCTCGCTGTTGAGATGAACAAGCGGCTGGTTTGACTTTTTTTTGGTGGGGGGGGGGGGGTTGGAAGGCCCCGATTAAATGTGATGCTGTCCACTGGTCTAATTGCAATCTTAGCGCCTTTCTTAACGGCCGAATGTGCGTCCTGGTTCGCCGAAGGCGGTCATGTACACACATCATGAAGGGTCCTTAGAGGTGAGGGACATTCTTCGCTGGGCCTGACAACACACACGCGCGCGCTCGCGTGCAACGGCACACCCTCAGAAAATCATTCAGATTATAATTTTCTAGATTAAAAAAAATCGATTTATTTGTCTATAGTCTGAAAGAATTTTTAAAATGCTCACAAATACAATGTCATTTCAATAATTTCACACACACACACAACCAAAAATCTGAAGCTCACAACAAAGACTGTAGTTTCCCTATCAAATCTTTATTTAAAGATTGTTTCTTTCATAGTCTGCGGTAATGTCAGCATTTCAAAATTCTAACACAAGAAAAGTTCTGAGGATGATTTTAAAGTATTTATTTAAAAATGAATACATGCCTAAAAGCACGACATAAGAACAACTAAGACTGCTGCAGCTCCTGTTGCAGAGGCCCACAGATGATCACACGCAAGAAGATGATGGATCTGGAACATTTAATTGAAGCGCTGTGATTATAAGTGTTGTTCTCTTTGCCACTAGTCTTATGCCTGCCTGGGTTAAACTGTGTATCCCTATCTACCTGCCTTGGTTAAACTGTTTATGCCTATCTACCTGCCTTGGCTGCACTCTACCTACCCTGCCTGCTTTGTTTCTCTGTATCTTCTTGTAGCGAACTTTTTATACAACGAGTATTTTAATTTTAGAAAACTTTTGAAGAAAAGTCGTATTTATTGTCCCCCCCTACCCCCTTTCTACACAGCATCGCACGATTCTATACGCACTTACTGAGAACTCATTTAACAAACACGCAGTAAAATTTCACTTCATCGGGCTTTGATTTCCGGAAAGAAGCCCCAGCTTACAACCGAAAACCAGTAAAGGAGACAGTCTGATCCCCAGAGGGTGTGGTGGCTTAAAACAGTGGGGTATCTGAGATGGGGCAAAAAGAGATCAGAAAAGGCAGAGCGCAAACCAGACTGAACCGCATGTTAATCGTCCCAAACAGTATGATTGGGATTAAAGGTATTTGCCACAATGCCGTGCAACGCTAACAATTCCAGGCCAGTCCTCAGCTAGCCCCTGGAGCTGACCTCGGCAAAAACATCTGAAGTGGCGACAAGCGGCGGTTGTCATCCAAACTTGTCACCGGCCATGCACGCTGAGTTGTCAAAACCTTCCCGCTCGCGATCACGCCTTTCAGCCGGAGATGAGCTGCATGGCGTGGCATCTGGAATTTAATCGGAGGGGTCCTACCATGCAGTGCGAAGTGTCCCAGCGTGCAGCTGACAAATGGTCGTTGACAGGTCGCTGTACCCCGATGAGCCACCGCTGCCTGCAACTGCGGAGCCGATTGGAGTCGCAGTGTCCGACAGGATTACGATTTGTCCTATTTCCTAAATTGCTGACTCATTTTAAAGACTTTAGGTGATTGGCGCATTCGTGCTGACGAGATTTTCGACAAGGTGCTTTCAGAACACCACGATCTCTATACAGTCTCTCTGTACCTTTGTAGCTTATGGGTACGCTCGTGGCTAGGACATATAGGCGTTGACTTGGACATTGTAGAATCCACCCATCAAAGTTTGTATCGGCTCCTCTGGTCCCGTACGCAGCTGACTTATTCCTGTCATGGCGGATATTCTATTTTGCCCTCGTTATTCGCTCGTCGCATGAGCGAATAGCTTATTCCAAGTTAGCCGAAACGACATTTTCCAAAACAGTAAAAAATCCTCTCTTCGGTTATAAATTTAGTGCAGTTTAGTACACATGGGCCTGGTCTAATGTGCTGTCATTACGTCTGTTCTTCTTGTGTATTTATGCCCTTGAACTATCGTGTGGAATTAAATACCTGTGCCCCAGTAACTCTGCCCACCCGCTACCGCCCTTCTCCCCGGGTAGGAGTCGGAAAAATCAGCTTGTTCAACTCGTTCTAAACTGCAGACCCCTTCTGACCCATGAGGGAAATAGAAAGAGACCAACTGATAAGCTGATAAGTTTTGATGCAGTGCAGCTGACATATCCATTCCCCTGCTCAAAACGTTCCTGTGCTACAAACGACAAGCACAACAGAAACGGATATGTTGGTACTGCTACATCTGAAATATCCACTCAGGTCCTTTGTTCAGTGAATCTTACTTCTACAATAGTTTTTATAACCAACAACTATACAGTTTCATTTACATTTGCATATTTGTCCAGTCAAGAAAAGCCTTAAAAGGTCCTTAGGACAACTTCAAAATTGTGTTTTCCTATTACACACCAGGAGCAAAGCTACTGCCATCAATGAGTTCCACAGTACACTCCTGTATCACAGGTTTGTTCACAGAACATTGGTGGCCATTGATAGTGCTAAAGGGGGATTACTCTTGTCTTAGCACGCATCTCCCACCTCTTTCTAGACACTCTTTTATGTTAGTTTTAAAAAACCTCAACAGCATGATTTCCAGTCTTTATTAAGATTCAACCAGACTATATATTACAACTAATATTAGTAATAATTCAAATGACTGCTTATAGAACATATAAACAAAATACCATAGCAAAAAGAATAATCGAGATCAATAATTACAGAAGCTTTAAACAGATTGTATCAGTAATAATCTGGATTAGTATTTGTAGAAAAAAATAAATGAACACCCTCTTTAGAAATGTGGTCACTTCTTACAGTAAGCTCTGGAATCTTAAAACAGAACGCATCACTAATTTTCAGATTTTAGATCCTTAGAGAATACTTAAATAGTGTACCAAGAACTGCGATCACTACCTGTATATGTACGTGTACTTACATTGTAAGACTTACTGGCTGTAGACTAGTTGTACTTCCCTTTGAGATCCTCTACTAGTTTCACATAGTCTTCTTTTGCCTGAGCTTGTGATGTTCCTGAAAGTGCATGGCAATAATTATATAAGTAAATCAAGCTGCTGAATCAGAAACTGCAGACTCCCATAACAGGCATCTCTTTGAAACTCTGCCAGTTAGATCTTCAGGTGTGTCTTGTTTTTCCACATTCTGCTCCTTCCTATGTCACAGACCTTCAAATTACAATTGTGTGATCATCTGCTCACCCTTTTTGGCATTCCAAGCATCCCACTTGGCCTTGCCCTTCAAATCCAGCAATCCTGGTCGGTCTGAAAGACATGGTTTACAAAGTGGGTGACTTCGCCAAAAGGGACCTCAAACAAGGCAAGAAACTGGTAACAGAGTATTGCCTAACATACTGTGCCCTTGGACTGGCAGCAGACTATGTAACCCTTGTTAATGTCTATAAAACAGGCATAAAATAGTCACATCCCACCACAAAAACTTTAGATTCAGTTCACAAAGGTAAAACTACTATTTTGGATGGAGAACAGATGCAAAATAATTTAAAATACAGATTACTGAGAGAGTCTGATGGATTTTCTTGAAAAAAAAAGTGCTGCAGAAATCCAACAGCTGGAAATATGAGATGTAAGGGAAAATAAAAGTTCTACAATAGTGCTCATGTCTTAAATACCTGTATTACAGTCTCCCACTGAAGCCTGCTTGAAGAGGCCATACACTCGAAGCATTTCATCATCTGTAGGCTTCTGCTTCAGGTTCTTCACCTCCTCTGCAGCCTTCTGAAATGCCTGAAGAACCACATAAGTTGTCATCTGCATGCACGTAGCGTAACAGCTGAAGGTCTACACAGCACAATACTAAATAATTTGTAACATGCAGACACTTCTCTGCACCTACTGCAGGACAAGGCCAAATCTAACCTCTTCTGCATAACCAAGCAACCAATTCTCAACGTGTGACCACTTCCCAAGATGTAACTCACCGCTTGTCCTCAAGGTGAACTGATATGGCCATTAATCTCTTCTTTGATCTGACATTTGACATTTACAGTGACATAAGACTTACACAAGAGTGTAGCTTTACGGAACTAAAATCAAGTAGCAGCTAGAATTTAGCTAAAAGGCATGAGCAGTCTCTTGAAATCATGTTTACTAACCACTTTCACCTCGCTAGTCATACACCACACATAAGCCATTTTCTATAACAACTTTTTTTGTGCATATTGATCTTCACCAACCTGCTTTGCATGTTCATATCTTTCATACTGAGACTCTCATACAAGCAAAGAAAGCCTAACATTAAAGCAGATTTCATACAGATTTTGTCACATTTCTCACACCACTTTAATCACAATGAGGTAACTTTTGGAGGATGTTATGCTAGAAAATCTTTTGATACTGGATTTAATGTTTCTATCAAAAGATGGCATCACAGTAATGCTGATGTACCTGACTTGAAGTACTCTTTCAATTTTTGCCCCATCAAACACAAATGTCAGCTATATCTCAGTTAAGGTTTCTTCCTTGTAATAATAATTTTAGATGTTGGGTTGTTTTGAAAATCAGACATTAGTAATTTCTTGTATATCAGTTGCAACACTGCACTTGTTATGAAATGAAAGCATCAATTCTAAGCATAAGATCAAGTTTATCCTAAGTAAAAATATGCAAACCAAAATGCATACAATGAAAAACAGAAATAGAAAACCATTTAACAAAAAATGGAAAACGAATAACAATTAGAAAATCATAAAAAAACTTCAGAAGGGGAAACACGGAGTATGCCCAGAGTGTTAACTGTTATAAACCATTAAACTAATGTCTCAATGCTGGCAAGAAATACTCCCCCCCACCCCCCAAAAAGTTTGCATGAAGAAATACTTGCTAAGCCATGCAATTATCTACATTCTTTCATGAAACACACGCACGCACGCACGCACACATGCACGAGATTTCTTGGTACAATGTAGCAGTGTTGGAAGCCTTCACAAGATCGTTTGATGGTTATTTGTATATATAGTGACATTTGCGAAAATGAACAGTTGCTGTCATTTAGACTTGTGCAAATCCCTGTTTTCTTCTGCCCAGTGCTTTGGAAGTCAAACAATAAATTCATATTGCTTCACCATGTACAAATTTCAATAGAGAACTTATTACATTGTGTTACAGACAAAATTTTCAGTTGTTGACTTTTTAAATATGCAGGACAATAAATCTGTCAACAAAATGAACCTCAAAAATTTCTACAGAGATGAAAAAAAAACCCTCAGAAGAATTTGAAACGAGACTCATCACCTGTATAACAAGACTCATCACCTGTGTAGTAAATGTAACAACCTGCACAAGTCAATAACCAATAACTTCAAGTAATCATATGTTTTCCATTAACACGTGCACTCAAAAGAACACTACTCGAATGATTCACCAAATTTTACAGCCTACTAAAAATTCTCAGGTAGCTACTGTCACAGTACAGGGCTTTTGTGTGTCATCACCTCAAGATGCACTTTGGACTTTCTTTTTTTTTTAAAGTTCTTGGCGGCCTTTGGCTGAGATAAGGGGAAATAATTTCATAATTTATTCGACTTTTATACCTAAAAAAATCTGGACACCTTTTTGTTTCGTTGGCGTTCTATGCAAACTCAGCATCTAAGACTACACTAGGACACCCTCGAGTTTAGCCAGTAACCCGGTGCAACTCTTGTCCTGGTGACAAGGCAAGCACTAATCTAATGCAGCGAAGCACTTTACACTCACACTGTGACATTTACATTGTTAAGTTGAAGCTACAGTTACTACCAGCAATCGCTATCAATGTAAAGAATACAGTATTTCAAAATCAGATGAAAACAAACTTGAGTAAGATTTTGAAATCTTTTACATTAGACTATCTTTAGTTAAAATCTGTCTGACAATACATCCTGGGGAAAATAAATCAATGAATATCGCCATGATTATTGGTACTTCATTCATGTGGTTACTACATCAGCCGGTTTGCCGAATGGATTCTATAGACTATTCTGTTATCTACATGACCTGATTTATTGGAATATAGAAACACTTAATGTTTTCATTCGAGGTGATTACAATATCTTCATCGTCAAAATGAAGATCTAAACCTTTCGTTTTCCACCAACAATGAACAAGTGCAATCTCGCAGAGTTTCTCCCATCTCTTAAGAGCATTTTTTTAGTTGATGTAAACGTTTCAGGCGACAATTAAAATCGTTTGAGTTAAAGTAATTGAGCATCTATAGCATTTAAAAAGCAATTCAAAGTAATGTGAATGTTACCTCGTCACCCATTGTGCAGAATTGCTATCGTGCCGTGTGTCTCCGTACCTGGTGCGGTGCCCCCAACTCGGCCTGGCTATCGCTGTATCAGTGTGTGTCGCGGCGGACTGGGTTATGTCCCTTTGTTGGTACGCTCCCAAGGTAGGGGGACTACACTGATAACAGTTGAACGTGTGAACATGTGAACAGTTACGGACCATAACCTGTCTCCAATGAGAGCGACTTTTTCAATCTCATGGACTTTGCTCCGACGCTAATGTACCACAAAATACATACAC
>SMGT01007827.1:44579-111546 GCA_004794575.1 Lanistes nyassanus
ATAATAATAATAATAATAATAATAATAATGAAGATGATGATAAATGTGGATGACGAGGCACACACTCGACAGTGAAAACAACGAAACACACACACACACACACACAGAGGGAGAGATGAACGCAGCAAACACACAGAGGGAGAGATGAACGAAACACAGGTTGGGATACAGATCGTCCTTCAGTCACAGATGGGTGGAAAAGTATCATAATAGAGGAAGTTGTAGGTTAATGCAGACAGGCAGTCGCGACGTCAGTCAAGGTACTTGCGGAAAAGAAAAGTTTTTAAGTTACGTTTGAAAGTCTGCAGTGATGGGGAGTGGCGAATGTTGTGGGGAAGTGAGTTCCATTGGGTGGATGCCGAGAAGGTGAACATGCGCTGTCCATATGTTTTTGTCCTGATGCGGGAGACTGAGAGAATGCGATCGTCTGAAGAGGAGCGGAGCTGTCTCACTGGAGTGTAGATTGTAAGAAGTTCTGAAAAGTAGCTGGGGCATGCACCGGTGAAAAAATTGAAACGGAGAGTAGACAACTTGTACTCGATGCGAGCCTGAATGGGGAGCCAGTGCAGAGTGCGGAGGAGAGGTGTGGCATGGTCTGTTAATATTTTGCGCGCTTTCAGGACAAGGCGAGCGGCCGAGTTTTGAAGTTTCTGTAACTTCTGTAGCAGATACTGAGGACAGCCAGCTAATTGCAGTAGTCGAGTTTAGACAGAACGTAGGCACATACAAATGTGTTTGCAACCTGATCGGACAGAAGGTGACGGAAGCTGCTGATTTTTCTGAGTTCAGACGAATAAGCGGATCTGCAGATGTTGGAAATGTGTTTGTCAAGTGTCATGTTAGAGGTAATAATAAAACCTAGATTTCTTGCAGAGTCGGCGAAAGGGATGTCGACATCACCAATTCGAACTGTTGTGGGATATTCTGTCACTCCAGCATTTCTTTTACTGAAGAGAAGAGCCTCTGTTTTTTCATCGTTCAACTTTAGTCTGTTGTGGACCATCCATGCTTTGACACTGGATATGCAAGTCTGCATGAATTCTCCATTCATTGCTCTAGTAAGTTTTCGATACTTCTTTCACGCTTGAGCATGTGAAAGAAAGAGGAGAAATCCCCGCTCTCCTACACCTATTCTCAGTGTTTCCCGCGACTGAAAGAATGTATATTTATGGATGCCGTTCCAATTAATCCTGAAAAAAAGGGAAACTCGGGCATGAAGCAAAAAAAGTTATCGAAATGACTCCCAGGTTTGTGTATGTGTGTGTTTTTTTCTGTATGACAGTCTTTCCAGTAACATCATTAAGACTACTGAAAAAAAGTACAGTGGACCCTCTCAACTGGGAAAAAAACCCATGAAAACTTCTTAGTTGGGAGGGGTTTTTCATTTGGGATCAAATTAAATGTAAAACAAGGGAACTGTACCAAGCTAGAAAGGGACAAAGACGAAGACAATCTACATGTTTCGGGGCACTACCCCTTCATTAGGACGACAAAACGAAAAGGAAAAGGAAAAAGACTTATCTGCAGTAGATGTGGCGCGTAGGCTGCATAGCAGGAGAATGACCAGGGGACAGTGTAGATTGTCTTCGTCTTTGTCCCTTTCTAGCTTAGTACAGTTCCCTTGTTTTACATTTAATTTGGGCTTATCCTCCAAGCGGCAGTCACTTTTCTTTTACATTTGGGATCACACGATTCCTTCCACGATCCGCGTAGTGCTATGCATGGGGTATTTTGGTCATCAGGTCAACCTGAAGTAGTGTATGCAGTTGACAAAAATAAAATAAAAATAAAGAAAGAAAGAAAAAGAAAAGAAAGAAAATCTTCCATGACAGGTTAGTGATTTATGGTATTTTAATGGCCCTGCACAACTTCTAATGGCCACGGACCACCATATTTCCCCTATTCACAACTAGATAAAATATTTACTGAAAAGCTTTCAGAGCTCTCTTGATTACAAATGTTGAAAGCCATATACCTGAAACAAACTAACTTTATTTCTTTTAAGAAGTAATATCTTAAAGCAAGCAACAGAATTATTTCTAACAAAACTTTTGGAAGTATACACAAATAAGTTACACCATGAAAACATACCCGTGTAGTCCCATCGGGGAGGGGGGGGGGAGATTCGATTTGGAAAAAAGGGCATTTCACCAAATTTTTTTCCCAGCAAAGGAACCTAGCAGCTAAGGACAGCCCTTTCTAAAATACTGCACTAAGATAAGTTGTTGATTCCAAAAGCTTTTTTTTTCAATGTTTGTTGTCATTATGTAAAAAGGTAGATTAATGCGAATACATTATGCATGAGGATGAAATTTCTCTTCTGTATTCTGTCATGTAAACAAGTTGCAATGTTTTCCAGACTGCAAGAAAAGTGCACATAAAGCAAATAATCTTGTCTCTGAACCTGTTTACTGTTTCAGCGTTTGCTTACAATAAAACAAAACTAAAAGGCACCTAAAACAGTACCCTTGCAAAAACACATTTTAATAATTTCTTTGTGCTCACATGTACAGACACAATCTCTGTCTCCCTCCATTCATCTTGATCCCTAATACACATTAATATAGGCAGCATGGTCCTATACTTTTTTTAAAAATTCTTCTTCGTCAGGCGAGAGGTCAGCCAAAAATGGCTTCTGTCTTGACTATTCTTTGCTCTCTGGCACATCACATAGTGCCTAAGTAAATCAATACTGATGCAAAAAAGAAACTACAAAATTACCACTCTCCATAGGGTAGCCTGAAGATGACAGCAGATCCCACACAGTTTTTTGTTTTCAACTGCACTGAAAGCCTGTACCTATCAATTATTTAGGACAAGCATCAGTTCACCATGTATTAAACAAACCACAAATATAGCATCGTGACAGCCAACATTTTATCAGTGTATGTTTTGGGGGAAAAGCTTGTTTGTGTTTATGTGCTTAGGTCCTCACATCACATTATGATTATTTGCTCTTATTCCTCTCTGAAATGAGTGTATTTGTAACTTCTTTGAGTTGTGGAGGTGGGGTGGGTGGGACTGGAATCCACATGTACCTGTGACTTAAACCATGTATTCGTGCCGACAAATGAATTTTTCTTTCTGGTATTGCTATTCCTGATTTACCTATAGATTAAAGGTGAATGGACACAAAATACCAAACATGTGCAACAGCCATCTATTGCTGTTTTACAAGATGTTTGTTGTGAATGCATTTTTTGTGAAAACTCAAGAAAATGTGCTAGCATAGTCTATGAATGTAACACTTTTTTTTGGGGTCTGCTACACTGCTGGGGGAAATCTTGCATCCTGCAGCTGACGTCATGAGGAAGATCAGCAGATGAGACACAAGTGCCTTTCCTCTGGCTGATGTCACGATTTGTGCAAATCTCACCGTTAACTTGTTCTGCAGAGGCGGTTGCTAAAGCACAGATTCATGTGCACGTTACCACAGTAGATGCAGACTAACATCTGTGTGATGCGTTGATCATCGAAGGCTAGCAAATAAAGAGAAATTAATCGCAGCTGCGTAGGCTTTTTTTTAAAAAAAGAATTAAAGTGTGTTTGCCATTATGTCCATGTGTCTCAATACCTTTAAGCTTTCTCCATGCATTTGCTCACGTTCTTTGAAAAAATATCTTGTGGTCCTTCACAGTACCTTACATTAATGTGCACTTGAAACACTTAATGGACCTGTTTTGGTTGGTTGCAAGATGTTTCCATCTATTTTCAAGTTTTAACTCAGTCTGTGGAACTACACACATCTGTATCACAGCTAGACTTTGGTTGCAGGACATAAAATTAACAAGCCAAATTAGCCAAACCTGCAACATTAGCTTCAACATACTGCCTTTTGAAAGCAAGTTAATTTAATATTATTTCAACATTTCCAACTTTCTTACTTAAGAGTCCAGACAGAGACTGAAGATGTTCAAAAAAACTCCATGGCTGGGTAGAATGGGGGTTTACATCACCTCTCAACATGGATAAGTGTATGTACGAGGGCGAGTCAAACTAAAGTTAGAAAAGTTACTGGTGTCATTTCATATGCGTTTTCTAACTTTAGCTTGATTCACCATTGTAAAATACACAGAGTCTATGAAGATTCTGAAGTCTACAAAGTTTATGAAGTCTATGATAACAAATGCGTAACCCAGATAAAGATATGGCCTAGATAAACAGGAAAACATTGAAGAGGAAAACAGTATATTCTGTGACTTGCTACAGTTAAAGAAAACAAGTACATGACAGGAAAAAAAAACCAAATTGCCAAGTATATTTCACAAAGGTGATAAATTACAATTATCACATGAACGATTTGCATAACCTTAAGGCAATTCAAGCAGCAAAGAACACAAGCAAGGTTATCAAAGCATAAACAGTGAACCTTAGAAACCATGAAGATCTGGCAACAGCAAACTCTCCCCACGTACTCTTGGGAATCATGAAGCAAAACATACAAAACCTATGCTGCCTGGTCACTTCCTAGCTTTTTGCAGATGTTACTTTTATTGGCAGGTCATCTAGGGTGCCTCTCTTTCAGAATGTGTCCTGCTGGTCTGATGGAAAGAAAAGTGGAGGATAAAGATGGTGCTAAAGACGCACAAAGATGCAAGTGACAAGCAGACATGAGATGGCAGGAAAATAGCAGGGTAATGACGGTTCAGGATAGGAGAAGCCTCACTGAGACACTTTGCCCAGTTATTTCTTTTGCTGAAACAAATCTGATGGGTTTTCAGAACAAACTACTCTCTACAATAAAGATGTCTGACTATTGTTATCAAAATATAATTGAATTGAATTGAATAGAATTCTAAAGATCTGATCTGAAGTCAGAACTAAATGTGCAAATTTATTCAAAGCTTTTACCATGAAGGGGATTTATGAACAAAAATGGGATCAATAGTTTTGGCATTGTGTCAGTTGTCAAATTATTTTAACTTGGTTGCACAGCAGTTAACATGGAAGTGTGTTTCAGTATCCTAATGCACACAAATGACAACTTTATGACCTACAGATTTTCATTTTCATGAATATGGAAGGAATCTAAGGGAAATAAGAGGTCTTCCATTACCATTAAACAGCAATACTCCCTTCCCCCAATAAAAAACTTTGAAGTTTTCCTATATTATTGTGACTTTATTTGCTCTAAGAAACATACAGAATGGTCAGCCATTGCCTGTCGAATTCTCAATTTTTACATCTCACTATAAACACGTAAGCACAAACATGCAAATCAGGACACTGGAGACGATGAACAAGGCATTGTCTGTCCTTGAACATCTGAGAATGACCCAAGACCAGCACCTTTATGACCTGTTGATCCCGAGCTGTCCTGCCTCATGGTCATGCTGAAGATGTCAGGAAGATTGAACCTGATTTTGAATCTTTGTCACATGAAGCAGAGGAAGCATCTGGCCTCTGTTCATACTGAACAGCATCTGTCTCTCTCTCTTCCATGCCGCCAGACACAGGCACACAGACTTCTAGCACATCTACATTCTTATCTTTGTTGAGAACAGACAAACTGCTACATGGATCTGGTGGCACTCCTGAACTACTAGCAGAAGCTGATGTGCTTGTTGAACAGCTCACTGGATTAGTCATCTGCATGTTTTGTTTCAATCTCATTGTCCCTTGGATGGCTTCCTCCCTTGCCTGTGACCTTTCTGTTTGAGGTCCAGAAATGAGTGCAACACTCTGACTTTTTGCTGCATCTGCACTTTTATCCTCCACACATCTGCCATATTTTGAACCAGTGTTTATTATGTTCTCTAAATGGTCAGCAGCCTCTTCAGCCGAACAGGATACAATCGCTGGTTTGTCAATTTTTTTCTGCTCTATTTTCATTCGTTTTCTTCCTGCATCATTTGTCTGTTCAACTTTTTCTTTGACTGCTTTGCCATCTGCATAAATGTGCTTCAATGGTATGCTAACAGAGTTTAAAGGCCATCCTCTGACATCATTTGCTTTTGAGTTTACTGGTTGGAGACAGTCTTTGATTGAATCAGCACTTTCTGGGGCCTGGGTGTTGACTGAAAGCATGTCATCAATACTGAGACCACCTTTTGAATTATGTTGTTCTTTTTTGCATGAGCCCATGTCCGTTGTGGCAAGCTCATGCATGTCAACTACTGGCCTCACTTGAACACTAACAGAGTTGGCCTTTCCTGAAAGTCCCATGGTGTCTTTAAAGTGAGTGGGGTTTGACCAAACTTGATGCAAAGATATTACAGGGCTTGGCTCGCCCTCTCCTGCTCCCAGTGATTCTACAGAAGGCCGAGTCTTAGCTGCAAAATTCTTGGCCTCCTTTTGTCTCAGTTCCTCTTGTAAATACCACACTTCTTCTTCTGCTGTAGCAGTCATTCGCTCACTTTCTGCTACTTTGTCACAAATGGTCTGCACACAAAAGTCAGAAAACTGTCTAGTAAACTGCCTCTAAATCATGCTCACCACTCTGACTAGCATGTTCTATTGAAATTGAAAACATTTATATTTAAAATACACCCTAACCTTTATTAGTTTGTTTACCTCAAAGTCTTTTCTTTTTTTGGAAGGGGTCCATAGATCATTAACAGCCTCTTTGTGAGCATGTATAAGAGAGTCCACTGTAGAGGTACTTTTTCACTTTTTTCACCAATATTTGATATGGTTTAATTGTGCACTGAGGCATAATACAACAAAACTGCTTAGAAAGGCTCAATAAGACAGAATTCACCTGGCCCCCATGGGGTTCAAACCAAGCATCTTCAAAACCTAGCAAAGATTTCAAAAATGCTGAGACTTGCAAAAAACTTGCAAACCAACCAAGTAAACCATGTACCTAAGCAGAGCTCATGTTGACGCACACCCCTTAAAAATACATTTCACACGTCCCAGGACCCTTTAAAAATGCAAAATGGAAGTCAGTTGACCCTTTAAGATTCTGCAGAGTGCATCCAGCAGATCAAAGTTTGTTGCAGATCAGTTAGCGTAAAATCAAAACCAATTCCCTTTGCAGCAGCCAGTTCATGTGTATGCTGTGTGGTCCCGACGACAGGCTCACTGCACATGCATCTGGGAGACTGAATGCATAAAAAAGCACCGGGTGATGCGGTGTCACGTGTTGAGTGTGGTTTGTTCACATTTTATTTCCATGGGAAAGAAATTTTTACAGTAATCTACGGTGTGCCCATAGAACCTGTGGAGTTATTTACAAAAGCACAGATCAAAATATCCACCCATCATCGAAATAGGTTATTAAAATACAGGCTGATCAGAAGCCAAGTTAAGTCATGACATCAAACCATGTAAACACCTTACAACCCACACACACATTTAAAGCCCGGTGGCGATATTATTTTTCCTATATGTACTCTGAGGGCTATCCTCAAGTGGCTCAAACTGATGTGTGCCAATCAGGGAAAGTGTGCTGAAATACAGCGAGATGTCCCCACTCAACTTCTTACAGCTACATGGAGCCAAAACAAGCCATGATGATAGTCCAGTAGTAAAGACACTGGTTTATTCATGCAAGAACTGTTGTTCTAAAATCCCACACAACCATTTCCATGTTGTGTGTGTGTGTGTGTGTGTAAAGGGCGAGTGAATTGATTTGGGACCCTTTAAAAACTGAGAATGGGAGTCCAATGAAGGTTAACATTTTAATTTTGAGGGTCCTGGGACTTCTTAAAACCAATGCCCAGTATAAGCCCTGCCTTAGTAGTCAAGTCAGTCATAGAATATAAAGGTAGTGACCCTATATACATCTGTTCGGATATTTTGGCACTTTCTGGATTTCCAGCATCATTTTCCATACTTAAATACCCACCTATGCTTGCTGTAAGTTATGTCAGTTCTATTCACCTTCCTCCCTCCATTCTCTAGTCTGTATTACAAATTTGCACCTGCCTTTTTTCCCTGAAGTCAACAATTTCACGTTGAGACACTCTTCAGAGAAAGGGTAATTGATGTGTTGATTTTAAGCTTTTCATTGTTTTACATCATCACCCATGAAGGCTATCTCACAATGAGCCTTGCCACCTGGGGTTCTTACCTCCCCACAAGCATGTCCCTGACTATTTTCATTGAGTGAACTCCCTTAACATAAGGGTCCTGTGGTCAGTAACTTTGAATGTGGCATGCACTTTGCACTCGAAATGGAATCTTCATTGTGCCCTAAATTTGACTCAAGGTCTGTGCCAAAACCGAAATTATATCTAAAGGAGAGACGGCAAAGCATTACAGGATGCAAAACTGAGCTTGTGGTCCAAACAAAAGGATGCTTCACCTTAAAGATGGTCTTTGTGCTGGAGTAAGATGCTGAAGCAAGCAGCAATATCTTATATAGTGGAAGTTCAATTACAGTTGTCGACCTGTATTTCTTTGCAGAGCCAGCGAGTTTAAAAAAAAACTAAAGCAAAGCAGAACTTTCCCATCAAGCTCAAGTCAGTGTGAAAATGTCTACTTTGTCATTTTGATTTTATAACCACAACATAACAAAATTAGCTTGGCTCAATTTCCCTTCTTATCACCATAAGGCATACGTTTTTAACACTGAACTTTAGTATTTTCTACAGAAAGGAACTTCAGCAGTTTTCTGTTTATGCTTTTATGCTTATTTTAACTCTTTATTAGGAAACGATGACACAAAGTGACTAACAGTCTTTTGGGTCTTTCTTTGCCGACGAAATGTTCGCGAGTACTCAAGCAGCTATACTTTGTTATCTGACAGCCATCCGCCATGACAAGTTTTACTCTTTTCGTCCACACAGCATTTTCCTGTTTGTTAGCTGGAAAGTGATACAGTGAAACTCCTTGTCTGTTGACCATCTTTCAGCAATAAGTACTGCATACCCAGTAAAAATGATCACTTTTTGGCACATATCCTTCATACATTTTCCCAGTTATTGGTTCAAATTTACTGACCAGCAAAAATCCCAACACAGCTACACATGCCACGTCACATAGTACAAGCCATATAGTGCCAGCATGAGCCAATCATGTTAACGCAAAATGACATCATTGTTTAGCTACCACCTTTTCTGGTTTCTGTCCTGTCAGAAGAGTAATAGTCACTTGTGCTAAAGGCCTCCACTGGAGAGACTAATAGGAATATAAGGAAAAAAAGTTGATAAAGGTAAGAAGGAATAGACAACTAGCCAGGTAAACAGATGGCAAATGCATAACAAGTACCTCAGCCAAACTTGGGGTCCAAACCCATGTCCATTTGTATCGGTAACAACCAAATGCTATCACTTCTGTGCAAGCCCCACCCCCCTCCAAAAAAAATTGAAAGGGTTAATGAATCAACATTCATGCACACCCTTTTGAAAATAAAACTTTTATTCCAAATTAGTTATACAATAGATCCCTTCTTCCATAAGCCTTTCCAAAAACTTCCAAAAGTTGGTCTTATAAGAGAGGGTTCTATGATAGGGAGAACTGACGTAAAAACTACAGATGGACCTACAGCATAGTGCCTACATTTAGAATAAACTCACCTACCCACTAGCAGCAGTTTGCAGCAATCACCAGTAATAATTTTCTCTTTTGCATGAACATAATTTACATAGAGTGTAAATTTAAAACAAGGGAACTGGACCAAGCTAAGACATGACAAAGACAAAGACAATCTAAATTTAAGAAAGATTTTACTCCAAGCGACAGTCACCTGTTTTTCTTGCAAATAGAGTGTAAAATTTGTCAAAAAAATTATGAGGGAATTTTTTTGTAAATTCAGCTTTGGTGTTTGCATACATCTGGTAATAATCAAAGCATGATTTTATGATCGAGTTTACATGAAAGGGGAGCTCGTCTGACATGATTTTAGGGTGCCAGTTTTAGCAACAAGGTTGTATAAACATGCAGATTGCCAGTTGGAGGGGAAGTCATATATCAGGAGGAAGACAAAGAAAAATGACCAGTCATTGAACTGGTTGAACAGTCATTTAAAATTGGTTATATAAGGCAGGGGGTCGCATATGAGGGTGTTGTAGCTCAGAGGAACTACTGTATATGCATGTGTGCATGGACAGATGTGCATATATATCAAGACATATGCACATTAGCAGAAGCACATCTGCTTTTAGAAATGCAGTATTGCTATAAATTCATCTAACAAAGTATCTTTGGGGATATGCTAACTCACCCTTAGGCTTGTGTGGAGAGCACAAGACATCTCATCCATCCTTATCATTTCCAACATCTTTTGCTTTGATTCTGATTCGAAGTGAGGCCTGTGGAAATCAAGAACTATGTTTATAATTTGATCCAAAATCAAAGTGTTTCACATTACATGGTTTGTTTAGTATTAATGCAAAATGAATGCCTTTTTAAGTAAACAGCTGCTGATATAGTGACTATTAAGAATTTCGGACTGAGTACCTAGTATGACTTTTCATTTTTATGCTGCTTTTACATCAAATGAAGCCATGTCAATCGAGAAACATCATAAGAAACACTGCACTAAACAAGTCAAAGTCAACAGGAAAGTAAGTGACAATATCTCATGTGAACACTTCTATTCTCTTGAACAGCTCGACATAAGACAATCACATTAATATTATTTTATTCTTGTTCTTTAATTTTTTTTTCATGATTTGTATCTGTTTTTTTCTGGTTCCACATCTTATTTACTAATAATCCATATTTTTCCCACGAAAAGTCCAAAATGACAGCTTCAAGCACAAAGGTAATGTTAGAAAACATGCACCGCAGTAGGGTTATGACAACTTCTAAAATATTGTGATTCAGTCTATTTACTAATATCTGTTCATAAAACATGGTGTATATTTCTGCTGTGGTGGTTGGGAGAAGAGTGAAAGGTGGTGCTCCACATGTGGAATGCTAGCAGAAAGTGGCCCAGCGTTTTTCTCTCTACCAATGGGATACATTTTAGATCTGATGATTCTGAATTTACATTTTAATATTTCTAATGCAATTAATTTCTAGACGAGGTTTGTAAGTGTATAAATCCTGAGCAAACATCGTTGATAATAATTACTTATGTCCTAATTCAGAAAAGTTTTGCTGAACAAAGTGAACAAGATCTAAACCAGCTCCTCCAGCAATACTTTTCCACTACACAGGTCTCTGTTGATAAATCTATGATACTCTACTTTGGAAAGCGTTCTACAAAGCCGTGTAGTCGAGGGAACTGTCAGGTTCGGAGATAAGCAGTGGGTGATGGCAACACCCCTTGGGTATGCCGTGTGCTTGTGTCCATACCAGTAGGGTAGCCTCAACCAAATTTGACTGGAACCTTCAAATGGGACACTGCTTTTCTTGAAATGACCATATGGAAAGGACTGGCTAGAGCATTAGTCGTTTGTTGACCTGACCACGCTGCAGCCTAAAAGCCTGCCTTTTCATGACTTCTTCACAGGGCTACCACTACTGGAAGGCTGTGTATCATGAAGCTTGGGGGTCACAGGGACCATCGGATCAAACTGAGTTCAATAAAGCCCAGTGAAGATTCAGAAGCTTTCAGAAGACAGGATTCTCTGACTACAGGACTAATATGAATTACAATGTCTGCTTTTGTTCCTGGAATGACAACCAGTCATTACAATGGTACTGACCATCTATGGAGTGTTCCCTGCATCCAAGGTCTCCAGATGGTCTGCCAAAGAGTGCAAAAAAAGATCCACCTGGATCAACCTGGCATGATCGTAACAAGAAGATAGGCAGAGCAGACCACATGGAACAACCCAGCATGATCATGTTGTACAAGGGGATGGGCAGAGTAGACTGTATAGATCAAAACAGTGGAACTTGGAGGATCCCGAAAGGACAAAAAACTGTGGTGACCACTTTCACTTTTGCTGTGGATGTTGTGGTGCAGAACCCATGGCTTCTATATAGAATGTCACCAGCACACAAACAAATGTCCACAGATCTTGGTTTCAAACGCCACATACTGAAGGTCTACACCACGCTCTTGGCTCCATCCAGCAAGTGGACATTCCCCTCAAAAGGTGCTCTTCATTGATGGACAAGACAGATCCAGCAGATACTGGGGGTAATGGGCATGGCCACTACCTCACAAATGGGCCAGAATGACCGTGCACACTGGGGAAGAAAACCAATCCGCTCTGCTCAGCGTCTTGTTCCTTGCACCATCAAGTGCTGTGCAGATTTCTATCTAGCCTAACTATGAAATGAAATATGACTAGCTGTTCAAAGAACATTTGTTGTTTTAAAAAAATAATGAACAGTGAATGCCCTATTTTCCTTATGTAATGATTTCTCTCCTTTAATTTCATTGTAAGTTGACATTTCTGAGTTACTTGGTGTTCAGAAAGAATTTACTAAGTTTAGTGACCTCACTGATATGCGAGATGTACATACGTTCCATATGTGGAATGCAGAGAAAAATTGCAACAAATAAAGGTTTTACTGAAAATATTTCAACTGTTTGTATGGTTTTAGTATGTCATCCATAAAACATTTCAAATTTGTTGAAAAACAAAAAAATTACCTAAAATGGGTTAAGATAGACTTCAAGGATGCCGACTGCACGACCGTAGCATTCACATGTGTTTTGTACTCTGAGTGCACTGTGTCCCCAAGATTTAGAATTTTGACGGAAACCTTGGTCAGCTTTCTGCAAAATACATGTTGCTTCCTTTAATGTAATAGTTACCCAAAAATGTAACCAACCTCAGCAGAATGCAAGCAAGTACAGAGACAAGTCGTAAGAAGATGACCAAAAATAAGTTTTATTTTAAAACATATTAACTTAAAAGGAAAATAATTTTTTTTACCAGTGACTTTAAGAAGCTCATTATAGACTGTTACACAGAAAATTTAAACAAAATTAAAAAGAAATCATTGTGTACTGTTGAAAAGGTGGAAAGGATCTAAGGTACAGTTTGTGATTGCCTTGCCTCCTTGGTAAAACGGAAGTAAGAAATCAGAACAGTGACATTTATATGTGTTTGTCTTGGTGCTGATACGTCTGCTAATCAAGAAATATGCAAAATTGTCTACAAAATTGCCAACTAAGTTTACTTTACTCCATGGTAATGATCCACCTTCAAATGGGAAAAATTACAATTTCCTGTCTCTGTCCTCATCTCCTTACTTGAACAAGCATTTTAACCTAACGTTATTATAACTCATGCCTGTTTTACCCTTGTCAAAGACAACAACAAACAGTTTCCATGATTCTCACCCTGATAATCCTTTAACAAAAAAATGATCCATGGAGTGAGTGGAGAAGTTCATATTTGCTGTAGTTGTGCAAAGAAAGAATATAAAATCCTCCTGCGGGCTGGGAAGCAGTGTAGTGGCGAGCATCCTGTGCAGAGTCTGTTCTTTCATGCTCATGCGCAGACAAGAATTGCGGCGAAAACTGTACCAGCCCACCACTGTCTTTCAGAATAAAAAGAGGAAAATTATAAAAAAAGACTCTTTTTAAGGGTGACGTGAGACTGTTCATATTTAGTGATCCGAACAAAGTGCATTATCTATGACATGTACACTATTCTATCACTTAAAGGATTTTTTAAAAACTTATTCTGGCTACACATTCCTTTTTTCTATTAATATTAAGCAAATTTCCACTTTCACTCTTTGAAAAAGAGTAACTTTAATCTTCATGGCAGAAAAAAAGGTTTAATTCTTTCAGAACTTCATAAGGAAACAAAAACTAAAAGAAAATCAAGAAAAAGATCCTTGTGTTAGAGTTCCTAGGATCTATGTGAGTGAGTGAATGGACATGCATGCATGCACATCTGCTATCTAGGAACAGTATCTGTGCAAGTGTATGTCAAAATCCTTAATGGTTATTCATTGGTCTGGAGACCAAAACGCTAATTTGTTCTGGTAGCCCAAGTCTTAAAATTCCATAAGTCAGAATGTGTACATATATATATGGGTACATGTGTATGCAAGCATGTGTGTTAGCTCTGGCAGATGCTCTGAAACATAGATATATATTTAAAACATTTCTACATTTAGAATATGCATATGTTGTCACATTGGAGTTTACTTTCCCCTTAACGCGTCGTCCTTGCACTCACTCTGCAAGACCACCGTTAAGCTGACGATATATGGGTGGGTGAAAACCATTATCACTGACCCAAAAATTTTGGACTGAGACCATTTACTATACAAACCACCTCCCATTTACGATTCCCTCCTTAACCTGACCGCTGACCGACGAAAGTGGCAAGTTTTGCACAGTATACAACTTTCCCTGGTCGAGCAGAAAAAGGTTAGCAGACTTCTTTTTGCAAAGATGTTCACTGGGAAACGAAAAATGTCAACCCAAAATCCCCTGAGAAGTGCAAAAGAACTGTTTTAAATCTAAAAAAGAGATTGAAAGTGCACCTAAAAAAGAAGCAACAAAGAGAACTCGGCAATAAATAATGCATCTGACATCTGTTTACAACTTTAACCTAGATGGACTGAAGGAAGCGATGGTTTTGTACAATATACGACTTGCGTGTCTTTTCGACATTTCACAGAAGGACAAATAAATTATATCAAAGATTTTGTTGTAATTCATTCCTGAAAAGTATTATTTCATATTTTATGTATTCTAACCTTTCATTTGTACATTCTTGCATTCGCATACACGTGGTCATCGGGATAGTTACATAAACCAACCAATCAGGACACAGCAGAAGCCACACCCCGTGTTAATTTCAAGAACATGTCACGCCCCTCCCCTAATGTTGGTACCTCGTGGCCCTAGCTACTTCCTGCCCCCGCCCCCCAAAGCGGTTCACACCACCTGGCTATAACAAAGCCCTGGTGGTCAACACTATGCGTGAACAGCTTCCTTCTGCTTAACTAACCCACACCTGGCCAGCCTGACGCCTGCTCTAGGGCTAAGGTCCCATTCCCAGCCATGGCCCCCAGAGTCAGTAAAACCTCGCCCCTTTGCCCTAGAGCCAGCACACTGACTAGAAGTGCAATCAGGGACCTGCTGACACCTAATCCAACCTTCTGATGATGTGAGCGAGCTAGGTGGTGGTTTGAACAAGGGGATTAAGGACTTAACTAAGACAATAGGGTTGTGGACGGGTCACACCTAGAAGCTATGGTGCAATCTCTTTGACCCACCAGACCCAAACTCGTGACAGCACACTAGCCAGTCAGCTCTCTGTTGTAGATGCTTCATTACAGGTCGACCAAATGACAATCTAGCAGTTGCATTTTTTGCAGTCATTTTTAATTTTCTATGTATCTATTCTAACAGGCAAAAATACATAATACTAAAGTTATGAGAAAATAACTTATTGTTCTAACATATTATTGAGGTTAGCATGTCTGCAGACAGCCTGCATACAACTACAATACCTCTATGCGTTCGCCTGCTAAGGCAGCCATTTTCTTCGGAATAGGTATTCCTCCTCTGGTATACACCTGATCATCTTTAGGCCATGGCAAATATGAAGACACATCTGGGTAAGGAAAGAAAAACACTTTCTCATTTCTGCAACATCCCATGGCAAATATGAAGACTCGTCTGGATAAGGAAAGCACCACAGAACATTATCAACTGAAGCGTAAGTTAGGCAAGTCACTTGTGCTGCTGCAACAACCAAACTTCCCCTCCAACCCCGAGACTAAGTCCAGTCAAATCTGCCTGAAATTATACAACACTCCAGCTGTACGGGAAATTCACTCTTTATTATTTGCGGAAAAATATCTCTTGGTATAGCATACAGAGCACCTTTTGAAAAAAAACATAAAGAACTTGTTTTGAGTGTGTTTAACAATGCTGGGATAAAACCTTCAGAATGGTCCATCTACACTCGGTTTTTGAATCAGGCATTTTGACTGGTTGGTCATACCCATGGTCCTGATGCTAATAGTTATGCTGCCATTTTGGGACTGGAACTGTGTACTGTGTTCTATCCAATCATGGATGCAACAAAAACCCCACCACGCAAAAAAGCAAGAAGTTGTAGTGGAAAATACCCGAAAGAGCAAGACTAAAAGAGGCATTGTTCGATAAGGAAAGGTTTATTAAGGAGTCCAGCAAAGGTCAGGACTATGTGCATTGCCCATGCTTCTGGGGTATATGACCTGGGTAGGCATTTCCATACAAAGTCACACTATGTTCAGAAGCTTTAAAGCGATAAATGTGCACTTTTCCAGTTATCAAGAGGAAGAAAACTCAAATGTCATGTCTACCGACAGGAGGGTAACAGCGTCTGAAGTCCTGTTCTGCCAGTTTTATGCAAAATAGAGCAGAATTGACCATTTTTGGTTGCTGACCATTTTACAGAACCAATGAAAATGATGTTTAATAATGTTTCTACAATTGTGAAGGATTTCCACTATAAACACACAAATGCAACACAGACTGTGAGTGTGTGAATGTGAATGGAGTGCATAAATCAATGTACATTAAACAGATTTTTCTGTACTCAGAAAATCTCACAAAAACTTTTGTTAAAAAATGACTACATACATTTACTGCATTTTTACAAATAAATGATAAAGATTTACTTTAACTTGGCTTGTGTTAATACTAAGCGATCAGCAGAAATAGCTCAAAGCCCTTAGCTGCCATCAGAGCAATCAATCAAGAACTTAAATAGGTTTTACTGATGTTTTGCACAATTCTGAAATGGCTGTTCAAGAAACCAACTCATGGGCGTTAAGTACTATAATCATATTTCTTCTCTAACATAGATCCCATCTCAGAATATACAGTTATCGTCTATTATTTACTGTCACTGTCAAAAATCAAAATGGCAAATGTAAATAATAAATGTTATTGATTTTATAAGATTTAGTTTCAGAAAATAAGGGAAGCCAAGGTTTTCTATAAGGGTAATGTAGCAAGCGACATGAAAATGTTGACATGTATGAGCTTAAACAATAACAAATACTTAACAGGATTTACTTACGTATATAGGTCTGCACCTGTGATTGATTTGTTTGACTGTCACTGATGTCATCCTTTACATGATTTGATATTTGCCCAAACAAGAATCCTTCCTGCAAAGACATGTCTCTATAACCATCACATTCACATTGCCTATCTATTCAGATATATGTACATATATTTAGCTAAACAGGCAATTACAATGAAACTTTATTAATGAAAGTTGCTGATATGGGTGAGTTTTGTAAGCGGACTAGGCTAGTCTAGTGTCACAACACATGGGGGAAAAAGTATTTCTAACTTACAGACAAGAACTGAGAAGCACATCAATTTCAGAAAAGAAAGAATTTATCAATCACATGACACATACAATCAGGCTCCTCCTTACATCGAACATTCTTATTTAAACATATGCAAATTCCCACAAGCAAATAATTCTAAAGAGGAGGAAGCGCTAATAAGCTAATTACTCATTCAGATCCAATGAATCACTGCCAGTCAACGGAATCATGAGTCGAAATTGATTTATCCTCAGATCCTGTTATCACAGTCAGCATCCGTACACATCCGTAGACAATCATTCATTGTCACAATGACAATCGTGTCAATAGACTCTAGTAGTAGTACTGTAGTATAGCAGATATGCAACTCCTTGATCCGTACGAACACTTTCCCTTTATACCTGAAACAGTTTAAGATTTGTTGACATAGCAAACTCGAAGGAAAACACCTGACAGTCTAAAATATTATATACAACCTACCTGATTTCCGAAGCTGTTGGAATGACTACAAAACAGAGCAGCCACCGTTGGTCCGTCTATCAAAACAGACATTTTGTCCGACAACACTTCCGCCTGAGCCAAGCAAAAAGTTGGATTGTCCTGAAAAAGTGAAAGTAGAATCCATAAAACTGAATGGCAAAACACGAAAATGGAAAGCCTTTGTTAAATTATCGAAGTAATATTCCGTAATATGAAAAGCCGTGTGTACTAAACAGACAAGTGGCAAATAGGTAGGTAATTTTGGTACAGTGCTTCGCGGGGAATTCGCACTTTGAGGCTATAAAGGATATGTCATACAACACTCACACTGACAAAAAGCTGCAGTAAGATGACTATTGCGGAGAGGCAGTTTCTTGTTCGGGCGATAGCCTAGTGGAATCTCCACACTGTTAAACTCTCGGAAATAATTCTCAGCCACTCCTGAATTCGATCCAGCCACCTTCCAAACAGACTATAGTCCGCCGCTGTATCCTCCCCCACTCCTGTCCCATCCCCCAATCCGGACAAGTAGTCCGAACTATAATTGCAGTTTAAGGGCTTTTAAATATTATAATGGATAATATTCAGACTACACAATCTTATTCATTGTGTTTACGAAAGAAGACATATTTATGACATTAATTTAAATAATCTTTCTAATATCTAACGCATTTATATATAGTTTGTTAAAGATCTTTATATCTAGGAAATGTTTGGTGACGAGTTATATTACTCTCGATGCTTGACTGAAGCAACAAAATCGGCGAAATTGTAGGTCAAATTTGTCCGAAGGGGTGCAGCATTTTGATTGAGTCGATTGACATTTTATACTTTCGGGATAGATCCATGATCTGCTTGGAAGTCTGACAACACTTAAAACATATACTTAGACAATCAAGTTTGTTAGGTTGCCACGATACTAATGTTTTTTTTTCTTTCACTCATATTTTCAGCACGCAAGCGTGGATCTTATTTCGTTACGTGTATATTCAATTTCTCTCTCTCACACACACAAAATCCTTCATCACGGTTTTTATACCACCCAGACTCTTAAGAATATCGAAGCCTGCACTATGGTCACTCGACTGTAGACCTTGTATTCGGATCTAAAAATGAATCTGAAATTATCATAAGATCGGGGATACTTCACAAGTCAGAGTGGGCATGGCATGGATATAACGAACTCAAAGCTCAAGAAGATGTGGTGACTATTACCTGCATGGATCGGAGAGCCTGCATGCTTTTTGTTGCCTGTTTGCCTATGGCTAAAGTCAATGCCACATTTCAACAGCCTCTAGCTCAACAACGGAAACTGTAAACGTCAGCATTATGACCTTAAACTAGTTATGCGTCACGCGTCTGCTTGCTTCAACACTGTTGAATGACGTAACAGCAGACGTCGAGAAATGTATTACAATCAATATTTGCTAGAGTGACATGACGCTGGTAATGCCGCATGTATAAGATAATTTTTGTTTATTTCTTTTATTGCCGCTTATGGCGTCCTCTTCTACTTCGTATGCAGTTGGATTTAAACAGAAGCATGATACAGTTGAAGTCTGGGACTTTCAGGTAAACATTTTCTGATAAATCAGACCTTATAAACATCAATGGGCGTCGAATCGCGTAAAGATCCGACTGGTTTCATAGGAATTAAACAGATAGTTCGTCTGTCGTACAACGAAAAAATTAACACAGCTCATTATTTCTCACTTCACTCGCGTATGCGCGTACGTGCGTGTGAGAATTCAAGAGAGAAATTACGCGCTACAGCCTATATGACACTCACGACAGATAAGCCTATGTTACGTTAGGCTACTTGATGTACAAAAGCAATTATATAAAAAGAGGTGCATGTACTTTACGGTAAATAGGTTCGGCGTTACACGTATACAGATTTCTCATTTTTACTTACCACTTTATTAGTCATTGTGCGACGTATAATATGCAGCTTTCGTGTAATACTCCTCTACCGTTTTAATAGCCTTTAGTGGGGGATGCTTGACTGGGGTTGGGAAGATGGACACCTCCCCGCAAATTTTTATTATAGGCTGAAACGTTTATAAATTCAGTTTACGAGAAATATGGATGCTATCAGTCATCAGCGTACAACCTGTAATGCAAATTCGAAACAGTCCATTATATCAAAGGTGCTATGTTTATCGTTCTTAGCCTTTAGTAAAAGGTTGTTCGTGCTATTTTATTTACTGTACTGGTTAGGTAAAGGGAAGTATAGTTCCTGCCATTCAAAGGCGAAAAAACAAATAATTATGAAGTCCTAATCTCATCTCAATGCCATCTAATTTTACAAAATATTGTTTACAAACACATTATTTAAGTCAGGTAAAAATATTGTAACTATGATTGTCATGTTAAGTGTTCACAGAAACGTTCCATATTTCAGTTGCATTGCCCGTTGTGAGTATATAATGTTGCTATAATAACTGTGCAAAAACGTTTGCTTATACACAGTGAAAAATAAATCAAAGAACACGTCTAATTTATAGCAGTGGCAAAACATTTCATTTCTCAGAAGTAGGCCACGAAAGTCAAACTGAAACTGCAAGATCATCATCATGGTCTCAGACTCTACTGCATGTAGAAGATCAACACAAACGCAAAATTTCAAAAGAAGCAGCTAGGGCATTTACAACACTTGCTAACTTTTCCGAAAGTCCAAAGTGTATCCCTTAACCATGTTAAATATTTCTCTTCTATCGCGTTGCACTCGACATCAATTTGTCTTAACTAGCCTGGTGCACACATCTGCACGTATTGTTTGTTTGTTCCGTTTCAGTATGCGTGGTCTTTTTCAACAGTTTCCGGTGAAGTTCTGAAAACTCCATGAATTTCATTTGTCAGTAGTGTACAACACATATATGCTAAAGAAGACTGATTAGGATATAATTCTAGGGCGTTACACAGTTTAATATGACGTAGTCGAAGGCTGGTTGTACGGGAAATCGATAGCAAAGTTGATGCTGATTGCTGACCACGAGATTTTGCGAGACCCCTTGTCCCTGACCGCCTGACCTTGAGACGGCTTAACCCGACGCAGGACAGACAGAAAGCGGGTTGCTAATATGTCCATCGAGGGTCACGTCAAGCGTGCTTGGCATAGAAGAGATTACTACATACCACCCATCGATACAAATGCGGTGAGAAAATCATTCATAATCACTTGGTTTATTTTAAGAGACAACATCAATTCAACTCTGTAGTAAAAGGGTGTATCACTATGTATGTTTACATTTTTGTCAACATTGGACATTTAGTATTGAAGAACGTAAGAGTTCAGCTTTGGGGCACGTTTTAATCTATTGCATTGCCGTACAAAAAGAAGCATTCACTCACAGATTAGTACGTTATTACTTTTTAGCAAGTGTCATTAGTATTTCGAACGTGTCCGCATTGTGATTGTTGCAGTGTAGTTTAAGATCTGATGTCTAGCAATTTTCTCAAGGCTGTTTATGCTATAGTACTTTTACAGGGTGACCATTCAAGGTTCATGCTTGGTATTCCTTGTTCCTCGCACTTCTCCACCTTGACAAGAGAGAGCCTTTGCTGCTTATCTGACATTAAAAATAAAAATAAATAAAATAGAAGAACAACAAGGTTTTTAGGTATCAGGTTTTAGACAGTGGAGTGTGAAATAATCATGTTACCTGTAACAGTGCTTCGTTTGGTATTCGTCTGCAGTGCGATCAGCCTGGACACATGTTCCCATAAAGTTTATGACAAACATTTTAACCATGAAATAAAAAGGCTACAGCTACTAGAAGTGGTCGAGGTCCCTGAGTTTGTGAAAACTGTAGGAGTTAAGTAGAATCTGTAAAAAGTAGTCCCAATCCACGTTTTAGAGAGTGAAATTTGGTCTTCAACGGTAGCTGTTTTATGAACTGTGTGCTGAACACATTCAAAACAACTTTTGGAAACTGCGATACTGTAAAACTAAAAGCCAAAGCACAAAATAAAAAAGAAATGGTTAATATTTAATCATAATAACTTTTTTTTAAAGTTTACTTGCTGGCTGCCTACTCCAGTACAACTGTGTCATGAATGTAGACAAATGCTTTGCATACACTATAATTATAGTGAATGTTGATTGTCGTTTGTTTGATGCAAGGAGGTTACACTGAGCAGTCAGTTACAAGTATCCACTCATGACATCTGTGCATAAACTATAGTACTGGCTGTAATCTTCTTGTATGTAAATATGCACATGTATTACCCTCACTAGTGAATATTTAGATGTTTGTAAATATGAAATTCGAGTAAGGCAGCTCTCATGTTTTTAAGACTGCAGATTCTCCACCCTACCTTTCTGCCTGTAAATATGATATTCATGCTTGACTAATTGTATGTGAATTCAGTTTACTGGGTCAGAACTGATGAAAAAAAAAATCTGCTGTCAGTTTTCTCCCGAATTTAGTGAAGATTTTTGCGGATTTCAAACAGTTTTATTGATCTATATAGATTCTCTTTTTTTCTGATTATTGTTAGTGACCTGCTGGAGGAATTCTTAACTAAGCACAGTTCACAAAAGAAGAAGAATGTATTGCCTTAGCAAAACAAACAATATGGCACAATACTATGCATGGGGCAGAAGATCTTGTAGTTTGTGGTATTTGGTATATCTATTTCCTGGGTAGCTGTAGGGGGGGGGGAGATCATCAAAACATGAAAATGCTTATGATTAGATCCCCTTTTCCATTTATGAAGCAGCACCTTACCACTTACTGACTTAGAGATCAACCAGTATCTGTAAACAAATGTAATAAGCATTGGCCAGAGTTAGTAATGAATCTTAATTTAATGAGACTGTCATGTTTTGTGTTTTTGATACTGATGGTTTATATCATGGACCTTGTAATTAATTTGCTAAAATAGTTTTATTTCATATTGTGTTAAAATCGCTATGTTTAAGGCTCTGTCTGGGCCGATTACATTACATATTGGCAAGGTCAGGCAGTCCCAGTAGTCATACCTCAAGAGGAAAGCTTCCCCAGGTGTCCATTTGAGATGTGGACGACTGGAGAGTGGAGACTGCAGGTGTGAATGTGTAGGGGGATGTAACCTTAAGAGTGATGGAAGGTGTTGATTTGACTCTATTGGTCTTAGGTGGAAGAAAATTTTACCCAATGGCTAGAGGTGTTCAACCCAGGCTAAATATGGGACCCATAAAGGTAGACACTGGTCAGGGAGTTTTGCTTCTAGACACTGGTCAGGGAGTTTTGCATCACAATAACATCTCTAGATGATGATGTTATTGACTTATACCTTTGATAGTACAGTAGTTTAAAGTGAAAGTCCAGCGTTAGCACTCATGCCAAAAAACTGACACAGCTATACTACGCCTTCTCTAACGGAGATATTTGATTCTGTTTTCTCTTGACTTGTTGGTTCTTTCCCATGACCTCATCAAATGGTTGTGCAATGTACGGTGACTTTTGACTCCTAGCTCACAAACTTGTTTCTTGGCAAACATACTGAAAGTCATGAAGTGATCTGTTAGGGATGAGTCAGAAACATGGTTTTATAACCAGTTGCTCAAACCCAAGCCAAAGGTCATGTCAACTGGGTGAAAAAAGGAAAGTTCTTCACAGGATATTTTGGGTAGAACCAGTCCATTGGACCTGTGTGATGACTGACAAATGTAAGAAGTTTGTGTTTTTGTTTAGACAGTTTAGTTGCTCAGTATTATTGATGAGTTTTCACTGCAGCTCACTATCTGGCAATTGGAAAGGGTTCCTTGCTTGCAAGTCCAGCTTTTAATTTTCCTTGTCTCTGGGTTGTTACAGCTGATGATAGCTGCAGTTAGATATTCTTTCTTGCCTCAGTCACCATCATTGCCAGTTAGACTTGACAGGGAAGCCTACTTGTGAGCAAGAGTTTACCTATTAGCCATTTCTAAATTAAGGGAGATGACAATTGATAACCATTTGATTATGACTTGTGCACTACATACCTATATGGCTGCAGTGATTCCTACTTCACAAGGTGTGGAGTGTGTACAAATTAATCTATAAATTATCAGGAGCTTTGTGGTTACTAACAGCTTTGTTGTGCTACTTCTTTACTGGAAGGCCTTTTGCTACTGTAAACTTTCGTGCCTAGTGTTAGTGCTTTGCATCCATTGCTGTGCTGCAATTTTTGTTATTCAGCATGTTGTATTTCTGGGTGGCTATGCATAAGATTGAGACCATCTAGGCATGTTTGTTTCCTTCTGTGGAAAGTATGTAAGCTAAATGGATGACAAAAAATCATGGAATATGAAGGAGGAGTATTCTGCATGAGCGCTCCAATAAAATGTCACACAAAGCCAGCATGCTGACACTAGGTATTCATACACACCATACACCAGCTGTGGTATGACAGACCTGGCCTGGGGCACACGAAAAGAGATGATTGGTGATACATCTCCTTTTTTATTTATAAAAAATCTTGTATGCATTTTTAGTTTGTTATGAACATTTATTCCAATCAAAACAGACCCTTTTACTTCCACAAGAAATTTTATTTTCATTGATGCTTATATCTTCTTTCTGCTTGTAGAAGCTTGTGCATGTGAAATTCGGTGGATAAACAGGCCTAACAACACCATATATAAACATTCAGATAGGAATGCTTAGGCACATAGTGCATATCAATTTTTTGACTCTTTTATTGGTTGGGGCATGCACTAGGGCTATGAAAAATGAACATCTTAACTCACATGCTTTACAAGATAATTGAATTATGTACAGTTTTTGCTCAGACCACTGTCTGCCTTTCATCTGTTTGAAATATAGCAGCTTTTGTGTGCAGAGTATGAGATTAACTTAACTGAGATTAGCAGCTGTCTGATTGCCCATTGGGGTGAGTAATTTCTGTAAGCCAAATGCAAAGAAATGTTCTGACAACATCCTTAAATGGGCAAGTACATACAATTATTTTCACATATCAAAAATAATTTATATTTTATCAAGGAGGTAGGCCATCTTCAAGCAAGCAAAATGCATGGTAAGAGGAGTTAAGTTACTATTTATCCCTGGTCTCAAGTCACTCCTGTGTCATGACTAGTGAAAACGATGACACATGATGAAGAGTGGAGCGCAGAACAGGAACAATGTACAGTGGCAAGGCGTCCGGGCCAGGTTGTCCAGTGTCCTATCTTTGCACCAACATCCTTTGCTGGAATTCCGTTGACACGGACATGCTGGCGGTAAACAAGCATTTCACCGACTGAATGTCACGCGAACCAGAGTGGTCACGGACACATCGTTTGGGATGGGAGGGGCGGAGGATCTCAAGATTACTGGTCTTACTCTTAATCACGCCAGGATTTCATTATCCGGCCACGTTGGTTGTCCTGAAGCCATTGCTGCTGTAAGCCCTGTCAGGGTATCCAGAACAACAGCTAAGATGACTACACAACTACCGCTGACGTATCGGTTGTAGTCCTTCAGAGCTATCAAGCGAGTTGCTCAGTGAGGTACTGCAGGTTGGGGCTTTTGTGCTTTTCCTTTCATGCAGTGGAAACTTTTTCAGTCAGGAGAGTATAAACATACCAGTAAAGCATTATAGTCCTTGACTGTAACGGAGACTCTTGAGATAAACATGCGAATATATGGAAGGGTGAACACATTTTTGTTGTCAGTTTTCGAATTAGAAGATTTGATCTGCATCATTTCAGACGGTTATAAGTCCTTAGCCGGCACCTTTAGCTTGTACCTTCTCTTTTACGATTAGGATCGCTGTGCGAAATGTCCACATTAAATTTATTGACTTAGAGAAATGTATGCAGCACTGCGTGATCATTGAAACTGTGATGCACAAAAGGGAAGGGTTGCCCCCCGTTGCGCACGAAAAATCCTCTTGAAAAGCGAAAAATTGTCATATCGGATCGCTGAGGTACTTTGGGACAAATGTGAAAGAAAGTTGAGCCACACTTTATAACTGTATGCATTACCAATCAACTTGCCAATTACAAATTCCAAGATCTCTTTTCCCTCCTCTTCCCGCGCCCTACCTCGCGAATGTATAAACACCAAACTATTATCTACAGAGGAAATTTTCTTTGATTAAAGAGAGAGTCTTTCGCCGTCCGGGTTTTTTTAAAAATTAGTTAAAGGTCTTTAATTGTTGTTGACGATTATGTAGTTCGCACACAAAATTTGCGCGAAGCAGTTTTGCCTTCCCCAGATTCCAATACCTATTATCCACGAGAAAGAGTGACCCGACCATCTTAAGAGCTTGAAAAAAACGCAGAAAAACTGGAGCCAGTCAAAATACAGTCTTACGTAAAATATGCTAATCTCCTAGGGTCACCACTGAAAACCTTCCAGTTTCCTGAAAGATCTTTGCTGCCTCTAACCCCCTACACCCCTCCCCTAAACCCCCCCTTACCCTTCCCCCTGACGCCCCTCCTCCCGAAACATCCCACTTCTTGCTCCCTCCCCCGCCCCCCGAAAGATCTGCGAAATAGAGCTCCCCATTTGATTGGCTCCGCTTTTTTTGCACATCCAAAAGAGAGCTCTTCATTTGATTGGCTCCAGTGAATTAATGCTTTTATGTGCTGTCTTCGCGATGCTGTCAGGCTGTACTCGCCAGGGCTTCAAACATCCAGACTTTTTTGCGCTTTTTCGCCGCCAGCACACGTGGTTCCTCCTTTTTAAAAAAATCCGCCGCTCAGAAAACCGGCATTTAAAAAAAATTAATATTTCGTCACTCTGTCATTAATGTCATGCGGATTAACTTGTTTGTGCATATGTGGTGTAGTGTACATTTTAAAAAATTGTCATGGTACAATCTATTGCTAATATTGTATAATTGTAGCAAAAGCTTTGATGCACATGTCCCTTTCGTGTAAACACTGGATATTTTGTGTATGTCTATTAATAAACTAGGTATTTTCTCAAGTAAATTTCCTCTCTTTTTAAGCCTGACTTAAAGTCCCGACTCGAGCATAGGGCAGTCTGTCATCGTACATAGTAAATAGCAAATTAAGCACTAACATTTTTATTTCATTTTTTAAGGCTAGATGGAAGAGGGGTGAGATGGGTGGTAAGTTGGCTGGACGATGCTGCAGATTTTTTTCTGGGCTCTTGGGGTCCGAAGGGCAGGGTTCAGTCAGCACAGTTTGGTCTGATAACACTGTGTTAGCACGTGCATAACCTCGCGTAGTGTTCTAAGTGTGGGTGAAGGGGAGCGGGACTCATTAGCAAACAGTGGCATGCCTTGCGTCAGGTCTGGCGAAAGGCAGACGACAGCCTGCCGACTCCGGTCAGGATGCTTCTTTTAACAGATTCTTTTTAAAAAAATCTTATCTGACCCATTTACAACCGCCAACTACACCTCCCCGCCTTCTGACTTAAGAAACTTAAGGTGTATACACTACTGCGAAGAAGCTTAACAGGCTCTCAGAGGCCAGAGAAAATTGGCCTCAAGGTAAATACCAAGAAAACAGAAACTATTAGGATCACCAACAAGCAACAAGATCCAATCCAACTGCATGGTGTGGTCATCAGCGATGTTGACAAGTTCAATTACCCGGGCAGGGTGGTCGGAGAAGCAGACGAGGACATCAGGAGCCACATAAAACCAGACATGGCTTCAACATCCTATGTCCTATCTGGAACTCAACAGTGTTCTCCAAGCAGACCAAAGTTCGCATTTTGAATACCAGCGTGAAAGCAGTCTTCTTGTATGGATCCGAAACCTGGAGACTGACAAAGACGGCCAGCAGCAAACACCAGACCGTCACAAACACGTGCCTCAGATACATCCTGCATATCAGATGCCCAGAAAAAAAATCTCCAGCTTGTAGGAGAAAACAAAGCAGCTGCCTATTGACTGTTCGATGTATCTGCCACACCTGAGGCAGAAGGTGAATAAGACAAATAGAATGCTGTTGGTTGCGCGTGAGTGCCATGCCCGATGTCCTGTATACCTGCTATAACTCAGGCAGTACTAATTAAAGCGTTAATCGTCACTCCTCCCGTTTCCCGTGTTTGTCAAAATCGAGGACTGATTAGAAAAGTTATACTCATTCTTAGCAGGAAATGTTTTACAGTGGGGTAACGAAAGTTGAAGTAGATTGTATATATTTATTTCGACTGATGACTGAAGTCCAAATTTCTCAAAATGATCTTAACTAGAAATAGAATAAAGCGGAAATGAAATATAGCTAAACCGTCAATTTATTATGTTTGTGAGAATAGAGATTACCTTGGGAATTATGTTTTATAAATAATCTTCGAAAGGAGCCTCATACTAGTCACTTAATTTGCAGTCTCATCCAGTCTAATGTTTTGTTTCCGCGAACCAATGGACGGACGCCTAGCCTTCCATTCACTTCCTGTGTAATACTTATAATAATTTGACCTACCAGTTTCAATCCCTCGCCTCACTACGGCGTGGAGGTGTTGCGCGCGTGTGATAAAACGCATTCATTCCAACAAGAGGTGTGCCGGAGTGGATTTATTTTTAAACTTCAGCTAGTGCGGGCAATTCAGGTAGGACCTATCCTTTTCTGAAGAGTGGACTTTTCGACCTGTCGTTGTCATTCGACCTCTACCACGAACCGCGATCGTCCGCTGTCACGAAATTCTTGTCTAGGCATAGCGAGTGGGCTGCAGACCGAACAGAGTTCATTTCACAGGGTAATCGTAAATCATCGTGTCGAAGGTGTTACATTTCTCAGGTCTCAGGTCTGTGTGCCAGTGACAGCTTGAACACAGTAGAAGCGTTTCATCGCGAAGGTATGTCGGCGGTGTAACGCGCAGGCTACACAGTCAGTCACAGCACGGCTGCTCCGGAAAGGGAAGTAACACGCTTTGAAGGGAGCTTTTGTGTGAACGAGTGTTGGAACGAACCATCGAAGCTTTGGTTTCCTTGTCACACGGTGGAAGTGTAAGTGATGCCACAATCCCTTGGTAACAGCGATGAGCACCGGCACTACCCAGGCTTTCATCGCCACACTCGACACTTCCACTCAGAACAGGAGGTGAAATCGGTGAGTTAATTTCCGTGGGTTACTTTTACTTGGCAGGAGCGGTGCGTATTGATCGTTCGGCCATGATTGTTGGGTGGCTAGTGCTATGGACGCACATAGATAGTTCATTTAGTTGGGGCATTTAGTTGTGCCAGAGGTAGTGGTGTGAAATCAGCTCGCCGTAATGCTACAGAGGGGTGGGAGAGAAAGATATCAAGCGAAACAAGAATTTTAGTGATTAATGATTAACTTTTAGTTTTATGACTAGCCCATTTGCTGTTGTAAATTTAGGACATTTAAAAATAAATATTCAGAAAGGAGCTGCATTCCACTGCATGGCTAGCAAGAGTGATTTTGCAAGAATTGCATTTACCACATTAGCTGACTGGATAGATGACTAATGCGAGATAACGCTGTCAAGTTGCTCAAAAGAGTATATAATAGTAACACTCCAAAAGCAACAGACTTGCTAGATTAGTAATAGCTATTGTGTAGTATTACAAGCGTTATTTTGCCTGTAGCCAGCACTGAAAGACCTGCCAGAGTGCTTGCTGTTTCTGTATTCAAATCACAGGATTTAGTTTGTTATAAGATGCTAATTCCCCATATATAATAAAAAGACACTTGTCTCTTCCTTTGTCAAGAAATATACAAACATTATAGCATTTTTAGCTGACAACAAAAGACTTTAAAGATGCCAGACTGAAAACTATATATTGTCTTATTACCTTATGCTCAGCTGTCCCATTAGCTGACTCATCATGATCTAGCTCTAGCACAGAATATAGCAACAGCTCCCATTGCCTAAATCCTTGAGGAAACCTATCCATGTTCAGATGTGGTGTCAAAGGTTTTAGTTACAAAATACCTTATCATTGGTATCATTGGTAATACTACCTCCAGAAAGATTGATTGGTTTTATTTTCTGATTTTCACTTATGTAAAAGAGTTCAATGTCAACCAGAGCAACACATTCATAGTCAACAAAAGACAGTTAATACACAATGTTACTTGCAACTGACTTTGGTGTTGATTTTGGAGAAAAGTGCTTTCACTTTGCATTGACCTCACATCATGGTAGAGGAAGCATATAGAGTGCACAGAGAGTTTAAGGAAAGGACTTTTTGTGTTTGTAGTGGTATTGATGCTGTGCCTCTTAGGTTATGAAGTTGGAACATTTTGCTTGGTTTGGTTTTTGTTAGAGCGGAATTGAAAATTTGTAAACATAAGGCCTTCAGGAGTGTAATGGTTGATCTTTGCAGTTGAGGGACTGCTCCTGTAGAGATGATTTTGCAGAGTATATTTTATTCTTTCTTGTCAAGATAAAGAGAAAAACAGTTGAAAACCTTTTTGACTCTTTCACCTTGTGCAGTTTTCTATAAAGTATTAAAAACTGCAGCCAGCCACATTGAATGAGCATGGCGATTGAATCTGGCATATGTAAAATCACAAAAAATAACCATAAGCGTTACAAATTGATTTTTAAATTAAGCATATGCTGAATAAAATCATTATTATCTTAATTTTGCTTTCTTTTCAAAGTTGGTTAAAATCCACCAGCAGTAAGGTAACTGAAATTCTATTTAGCACAAAGCTGCCTTATGTGAGCCAGTTTGGTCAACTGAGGGTACTTAGGAAAACCCGTATGTATCGCTAAACAAACTTCAATTCATGGTCAAAGGGAGACAACCTCATAAAAATGCCCGAGCTACTGATTAAACACAGGTTCTTCCCTTAGAGCACTTTCTGGAAGGTGCACAGATATGTTATAAAGCCATGCCTTAAATTTAAGGCATTGGGGCACCATGGTACTCAGGAACGTGCATTAGTTCTAAGGCATTTTCCATGGGTTGAGTTAGTTACAAATACTGAATCGAGTACAAATTCTAAATATACTGATATTTAAATTACTGAGTCTAAATGGCATGTACTGAAAGTAAGAGTTGTAGCTGACTGGGAAAAGAAAATGCATACTCTTAGGAATGGGCTGTTCTGCTAGCATTCAGGAAGCTACTTCTGCCAATCTATTGACTAGGTGGCGTAACTGTTAAAGATGTAGCAAAGGACAGCTTGCTTTGTTGACATCGGTAACTAAGCAAAGTTTTTCAGTAACTTGTTTGGGACCTGGTGGCTGTGTCAGGGCTGTGTCAAGAACAAGAACAGCCCATTAGATTAGAATCAATAACTTCAAGAGTAGGATGTGTCACATGATTTTTTAAAGTGGTTCTCACACTGGTATGTGTTGGTGTTACAATGACGGGTACAGTGGTACCTCAGTTAACAACCGCCCTATTTAACAACATTGTTTAATGACGGAATATCGCAACTGGAAAATGTCTTGTTTAATGATGCATGCTTTGATTAATGACGAGCAGTAAGTGCATGTTTTTACATGTTACGGTTTTAGTGTTCGTGTTTTTGCTAATGTGTCATGCCCAAAATGGTAGCTGCCAATAGACTGTGTGCATGAAGTAAAATACTTTTAATAATGTGCATAAAGTATAGTTTCTCTATCTCCGTCCCTCCTTCAAATCCTCTTTTGGAGTCATCACTTCTTCATTTGGGTAGCCATTTTCTTTCTTTTTTTGAAATGTATTTTAGGCTATTTTCAGTGTATTTTAAAAATCATTTTTATGAATTTCAGTGGGGCGTGGAACAAATTTTATGATTTTCCATAGTAACAGAGGCGAAATCATACCTTGATTAGTGTTAGATTAAAATAACGATGGGCATCCTGGAACGGATTGTCATCGTTAATCAAGGTACCGCTGTCATGTAGAAGTTCTAGATTCAAGATTGTTTTTGCTTGATATTATTAATTATATGTCAGTTAAAGTTTGGGCTTTTCACAGATGGAGCAAAAGTTGCCTTGGTACACTGTACATATAGGCATACCCTGATAGTGATACAGGGTCTCATGAAAAGTATGTTCTGTGTTCCTAGTACAATATGCTGTAATTCTGATCTCTGCACATGCATATGTGCACGCACAAGACACACAGAGCCCTCAGAGGGAACACCTTGACATTCTTGACAAATATCTAGGGAAGAAAGTTTATCTTGGGAGGACAAAATATGCTGCATGTGACTGTCATTAGAAACAATGTTTAAAAGGTATAATACAGCAGATAATACTGTTTCATAGCTGTAAGGTTATAATATTTTTAACAGAGGATGTTTTACAGGTATTCCAGGTGAACTGAAAAAGGACTGATATATCTTGGTGTTTTGTATTTGAGTGATGCTAGGCTGACACGGCGAACTATGTGCACTGTATTTCATGTTTTATCTTTGGCTAAAGGTTAGCCAGCATTGCCACGGTTCATAATAAGTACATGTATCTTTAATAAGTTTAAGTGCATGTTTGATTTGATTTTTCATATACCAGGACTTTATTGATCATTGATGTACCACTTTTTTAACAATAATGTAAAAGAAAAATATAAATGTACATCTTTGCAACAGATATTTTCAAAGCTCTGTTTAGAGTTTACATTTGGAAAGCTGTGCACAAATTTGCCTTTTTGTTGAATATGCAACACTAGATGGTTTTTATTCTTTACTAATCAGGGGACCTGGTGTTGCCTGTTTGGGGTTTTTTGTTTGTTTGAATGAAGGCTGGTTTTGAATGTACCCCCAGAAACACAATTTTTCAGTGAGTGATATATTCCTAGACTAATAATGTATTGCTGAACATTGATAGTACTGTTCTGCTTTTGTCTAGTGCCTTGACTCATGGGAACTTAGATTATTCACACTTGTCATAGCACTGGCTCTGACTTATTTGTAACATTGTAACACCAGCTCCACTTGTAGCACTTCACCACAGAACTCTGAAGACATGAAATCAATAGCATTGTTTATTAATCTTTATGAGCTGTTTACATTTTTTTATCACCAGGCCCTGTATGCATGTAAGCTGTACTAAATTTATACCTGAATAGTGAATTTTTTTCCATTTCTGAAAACACTGTTTGGCAAACTTGGAATAACTAAGGTGTTCCTTCCTGGGATGACCAAATAATTATTACTGAATTATAAGGAGAAAAAGAAGCTATTTGGTTTTCCTGCATGGGAAATTCAAGGAACTTATTCTAGAATATCTGCTTTCACTGGAATAAGTTATCTATCTGGTTGACTTGAATAGGGGACCGGACTTAGGAAGCAGTGAGTCTAGACACAACCGTATGCTGACGTATGCAATCAAGGGAGCCTACCGTACCCAAACACGTAGCAAAGAGAGAGTCGAAAGTAAGGAACGTGGCACTTTCGACTCTCTCTTTGCTACGTGTTTGGGTACGGTAGGCTCCCTTGATTGCATACGTCAGCATACGGTTGTGTCTAGCGCTGCCAGTACTTTGTTGGGGTTGTCGTTTTGCGATTTATAGCGCTCTGTCCTCATTTGTTCTTGTTTGAAGCAGTGAGTCTCTTGATGTTATTAAAAGCACATGCTCAGCAATCTGAATTTCATCATGAGACTTCTAGGCAGCGTTGTCACTGGAACCAGGATAAGCTTATCTTAAGCATGTCTTCTGTTACACTTTTTAACTGGTACAAACTTTTATTTCACATTTTATTGAAAGCAACCATAGTGGTTTGAACTTTGAAAACTGCAGTCATCACCATCCTTTTGAGAAATGCGCCATGTATGATTGACGTTTACCATTGAATAAACAGAATAGGAGATTAGTGAACTAGGATCTATTAACAGCCCAGTGCTGTGAAGCAACCTCCATTTCACGGTAGAGAAAACGATTTCTAGTGCTGGCAATTTCCACCAGCCTCCTCCAAAAAATCAAGAACGTATCAATAGGTCATAGTACATAAATATCGTCTGTTGCTTATGTAGTGAGACTGTAACCGCAGCAGATCAATAGAGAGGTTTAATATGATATGAGGGCTGACTGCGTGTCTGGAAAACGGAAAGTGACCAATCATCGCTCAGCTCCTAGCCGCACCTCTTTGGACGACTGCCAGTTGACGTGGTGACAGGCACGAGCTTTCGCGGGGTCACCAAGGACGGCTGTCAACTTCGGAGTTCTGGGACGCGCCTTCGCTGCACCTTTCCTCCGTCGCGGTTTTTTTTAAAGGGGTTTGGTGGTGGTGTCACCTCTAGTCAGGAGCAGCTCTTCCAGACTGTTGTGCGACTGAGATCAGTAGAACAGGCTGACATTAAAAAGTGCTCAGTAAGCGTAGTTGTCACAAGTGCGCGTATGTGAATCGGGGCACACATTCGTGTGGCTAGGAAACGCCTTTATAATTCAACTGAAAAATCGAAATGGTTTTGTGAAACGCCGGTCGATGATCATCTGTAGTGATTGTAGATATACTACTTAGCCACATTGTTCACATTCCTATAAATTATGGGAGTGGTGAGGAATTGGGGTGGAGAACCAGGAGGAATGTACGCAACCACAACTATATCATCACCTGCAAAAATTAAAAGATGCGATCCCCCGCTGTACAGGTTTTTATTATTATATTCTGTATTACATTCTGTGCCTGATTAAGAGAGCAGCAGATTAATTGGACCAGGTTTTAATTTATTTGATGGGATGCATGGGGTCTTACGTTGCAGCTGGTTATCAGAAAACGTTTGTTGCAGATTACCACGACAGATAATTTTCAAAAAACACTTTAAAATAGCAAGCAGGTATGATAGGCCTCCTCCACCCCCACCCCCCAACATCACACATTTAGCGAGGGACTCATCTGGCTAACTGGCACGCCTTTTTTTTTTGCTGGGGGCGACGGGAAGGGCTGTAGTGCCGATGTTTTCAGATTTACGGTCTAGTAATGTTAATATTATCAGTGACGTGAAAACAGTCTACCAAATTATGAAGTAGGTTTTTTTTTCAGTGTGTGAGAACGCGCGCAGGTTGTGGAAGACGTGACGGGGTTGTAATTAAAGCGGCTGATCGTTTTGTGTTTGTGCCATTATTTTATAAGAAAATGCATTATGCAGCATAATTTCTATAGTATATTTACCAATACACCATGAGACCCATTGCGTGCGGGGTCAGGTCGTGTTATCGATTTTCTTTTTTTTAGAAAAAAACAAGTCCACCAGCCGAAGCTCGCCAGCCGAACGCTTCATTATTGACAGAAAAGGGGACGTGGGGGGAGGGGATGGCTGGGAGACATGGCTCCTTTCTGATTGGCCACTCCTTGAGATTATGCGTCTGCATTGCGTGTCGAGAACGAGCAGGAGATGCTGAGGGTTTGGCACACCGGCTGTTGTGCTGAAAAGTAGGTGACAGATTTCGTCATCAGGTGTACAACGTCCTGTTCGTCGCAGTTAGGGTGAAAACAGCTAGACTGGGCGCAAAACAGAGCCATTATCCGTCACTGTATAGACTATAACATTTCAGGTATCGGTCTACTGGTTTGGATGTCACACGAACTATAGATGGGGGCATGTCAAAGTACGTTTTCGAACCAGGCTATGCAATTAAAGCAGCGAAGGAAAAGCTTGAGATATATCATCGAAGACAAAGCGGATGCCAAAAAGGCGAGTATTTTCACTGTTCGATTTCAGACTAAATTAGCGCTCCTTATGTCAAAGATCGAGATGCCCATTATCATTTATGTTGAACAACCCCAATCGTGTTCTCTTGGTTGCCAGATTTTTCAGCTCCGAGCTGATTGAACCGGACAAGTATATGAGGGGGGTGAGGCCCGTCTCATAGTCACCCCGCACAAAAGAGCTTACATTAACGGAAGCACGTAGGCAGAGCAGCGTATTTAGAAGTGGGAAATTCTGAGAAAGCCGTGGTTTCCGGGGGAAACGTCTGGCTGCTAGCTAGGGATGCAAATGACGGTTTGTACTCGCGGTACAACCAGGGACTGTTTCAAATGACGAGACAATGTCGTACATCAGGATCTGCTGTTTGAGATCCTGTATTGACATCCTAGAAACACCCACAGCATGAGTTTATTGTGTCACTTGAGGGGGAACAGTCCAGCATATTAACTACAGAGAATTTACAGGGTGCTGAGAATCACACTGTATCAAGCACATTATGTATGCTTACAACTTGAAGTGATGAGAGTCGAAACCCACCTTCTAAGGCCTATAACTATGTGTAATAAGTGTTGCACGACAATGGTTAACGAGGAAACAGCGTGTCAGGTAAGTGGGTTGAAGATGAATACGCTCCAGGCTTTATTCCGTTTGCCCCTGTAGGTAAACACAGTCACAGGCATTTGTGGGGGAGAGAGAGAAAGTAGGAAGAGAGGAGTTAGGGAGGGAGGAGATTTCTAAGGCTATTATTATGCGAAACAATTTTTTTCTGTACCACAGATGTTACGAAATAAAGTTCAATGCGAATGAAGTTGTTCCAGCTCAGGTCATCAGTCTGTTTCAGTGAGATTCTATAAGCTTGATGGCTTGAGAAATGTAACTTGTTAAAATAGGCTGCAAGAAGCATGAATCAGTTGCAAATTTCTTTAATTTAGTGATGGGTTGTTCAGTTGTTCACATTAAGCCCATATATTTACACATTGAAATGGGCAGGTGTAAAGAGTGGCATTTTTTATGACTGGGATATGAGTTCCCCCCACACGCACACACCACCACATCAGAACTGGGGGGATGGGGGGAGGTTTTTAAGGGGGCTAGATGTGGCAGCTAGCCCTGCTTCTTCAGTAAAAAGATTTTTCCCCAGTTATTAATGTGTCTGCCTTGCTGTTCACCATCGTAAGTATAGGTTTTGTTTGAACAGAAATTCTATGTTCTTATGTGAACAGAAATGTTATAAAATGAGATAGCTGCTGCACAAACACAAACACATTTTGATGAATATTGCAAAATTTTGTATAGCTTTAGCTGCACAACATAAAACACATTTTGAGGACTAATGCAATATTTCATACAGCAAGTGTGGTGTCTTTCCATCATGACAGATCCGTTTTCCAGACCTGCAGATTTACTAAGGTTTTTTTCTCTCTCACACATATGAGACTGTTTATGTTCAGAACTGGCTTTCTTTTGCTTTGATTAAAACGTGATTGTGGCAGATTAATCAAAAGCACCTGGAGGACTGCTTTTTTGGTGTGTGTGTGGGGTGGGTGGGTGGGGGGGTGGTCATTGATTTTCTAATGGGCAAATCAGATCTAATTTTCTGAAATAGAAACACTTATTAGTTTAAGAAGTGCCTCAAAATTTTGTGGGACTGGGGCAAAGGAAAAAAGTTTAAGCTTGTCATTCTCTAGTGTTTAGCACTATGGATTTAATGTTCATGTGCTGGCTTAACGTCCTTTTCTGATTCAAGTCCCAGTGTTTTTAAAATGCAAACAATGCAAAAGTTGTGTGAATGTACAACAGCTTTCTGTTTTGTCATTCCTGCTCATGTCTGCTGAAATCAGATTCACTACAGCATCATGTTTTTTCCTTCCCTGTCTGTAGGCTTTTAGCTGTTTTCTCTTAAACAAATTGTGATAGGTGTGTGTAAAAATAAAATTGTTTCAAACTGAGAGTTTGGAATGGGCAGGGGAGGGGGAAAGAAACAGAGCAAAGTTCAAGCAGGCTGTTTGTCTAATTGTTAAACATCAGTTCATGTGCATAACATTGTGCATTTGCAGGTTGAGAACATATTGAGACCACTAGACCTTTCGGATGATGTGTACCACAAGGTCATGGACCTTATGGAAGAGAAGATGGGGGAGGGCTTGTCACGAAGCACAAATGCTAAGGCTACCATCAAGATGTTCCCCACCTATGTGCGTGCTGTACCAGACGGAACAGGTACCAAACTTTTTTCTGCCAGTATGGGTAGGGAAACATAATTTGTGAAAATTTTCACTTCAAAGAAATTTCTTGCATATACTGTTGATCTGACTTTGGTTAGGACTATTAATTATTTTGTAAATATATGGTAAAAGTGATTTGTATACCTTTTCCACCATTATCCATTATCCTGTCAAACGTCCAGATCTGTTGTTTGTGCACATGCTAATGTTAACATGGTGTTGAAGTAATGTACTAAATCCCCTGGGGAGTTGATTTTTCTGGCACCTGGATGTGGTAGTGGTGACAGTGAAGGTCATTTTGACCTCATGTTAGCAAACCCCTGGAGCGCAGTAGCTGCACTGACAAGTGTGTTTAACTTTCACTGTCCTGATATGCAGCTTGTTTGTGATGGGATGTTAAGCAACACAAAACAAAACAAAACCTTGTTTGCCTTTCACCAGCTCTTTCAGTTTTCCTGAATTCGAGTTTTCTCCGTCCAAGCTTCTGGGCTTTCAGGGGACTTGTTGACTGTAAAGGAGGTGTCTGTTGGCTTTGTCACCTTTTATTTGGCTTCGTGCTTGTTACTTTTTGCTAGCCCACTTCTCTTTTTTTCACTAGAATGGAAATGCATGGTAGAATTGAAAAAAAAATTGGAGTGTGACTTTCATGGACCTTCTCCTTGAGCAGACATGCATATTCTCTTTCGTTGCCTGTAGTCCTCTATTTGGATGTTTGATTAATTGATCAACATTTGGGACCATATAGACCCAGAAGATAGAGCTGTTACAGTTGTGGTAAATACTCTATAGTGCAGCACAGAGTAAACAAACTGGGGAAGATGCTTGAAATTGGCAGTGTCTGAATTAGCTGCCAGTAATTCTCCTGTTTAAAATCAGAGTTTATTGCTAACCAGTCTTTTCTAGGCTAACTTGATTTGGGTTCAAAACTTGAGTTGCAATTGTATGTTGCAAAGATGCGGCTTTAGGATAATTCTCTCAGATAATAAGTAAGAACAAATTCTTTTATTAAATGTGACGGTCCATTGATCATGCTAAATGAAAAATTCCAAACTTTTTCCAGAAACTGGGGATTTCTTGGCCTTGGACCTGGGTGGCACCAACTTCCGGGTGTTGCTTGTGACATTGCAAGGTCAGGAAGTAAAGATGGAGAGCAAAATTTTCCTGATTCCCCAGCACATAATGCTTGGCACAGGTGTGCAGGTAAGTTCAAAATGTTGCTGAGAAAAATGCTAAATGAAAAAAAATTTTTTAAAGTCAACACACAGGTTATACTGGGTTTTACTGATTGTTGAAAAACTTGAATCATTGGATAAGTATTGAGTAACAGATGTCATTAAAAAAAGAAGGCTGGCATGTTCAGTTAGAAAATTAAACTGCACATTTTCTTGGGGGCTCAAGCCACTTGTTTAGTTCTAATATACCAAAATAGAATGAAGTAAGACAATGCTTCAATAAACCATGCTTTTAATAGAAGCAACACAAAGATCAGAGATAATCATTTTGTCGAATGTTTCCTGATATGACATTTTTAAAAAAGACCAATGACTTGCTATATTTATTGCTGTAAACAATGAAAAGTGTGTCCTCTCTTCCTCATTTCCCTAGACCAGACCAGACCAGACCACCTCGGTGGTCTAGTGGTTAAGGTGCCAGCTTCCGAGGCGGGAGGTCGGTGGTTCGCATCCCGGCCGAGTCCTACCTAAGACTTAAAAATTGGCAATCTAGTAGCTGCCCTGCCAGACGCCTGGCACTACAAAGAACAGTACTAGGACTGGTTGGCCTAGTGTCAGTATAATTTGACTGGGTGGGACTGAGGCCCGTGTTGCGCCATCAGTCCCACGTGTGGCAGCACGTAAACTTTGTCTAAGCAACACCGTCCTGATATGCACACAGCTTGCGGCTGGACGTTAAGCAACAAATACCCCCCCCTCCCTTCCCTGGACCATGTCGGAAGTGTAGTGGTTAAGGCATCTGCTGCTGAAACTGGAGGTCGATGGTTTACACCCTGGCCGAGTCATGCCTAAGATTTAAAAATTGGCTATTTAGTAGCTGCCCTGCCAGATGCCTAACATTATAGAGAACAGTACTAGGGCTGTTTGCCCTGGTGTCAGTATAATGTCATTGGAAGGGACTGAAGCCTGTGTTGCAACAGCAGCCCCAATGTGGAAGCATATTGTCTCAAGCCGAACCTTCCTGATATGCACCTAGTTTGTAATTGGACGTTAAGCAACCAAGCAACTAAAAATTGCTATGTATAAATATTCCTCATTTGTAAATGAGTTCTTACTTTAAGTAGCATTTTGAAGTGTCTTCTTAGGACACATTGTTTCTATGTTACAGCTTTTTGATCATATAGCAGACTGCATTTACAAGTTTGTAAAGGAGCACAATTTGAAAGGACGACACTTGCCTCTTGGTTTCACCTTCTCCTTTCCCTGCCGGCAAAATGGTCTTGCCAGTGCGACACTCACCACCTGGACAAAGGGTTTCAAATGTGAAGGTGTGGAGGGGAATGATATTGTGAAACTTCTACATGATGCCATCAAAAGACGTGGGGTGAGACACCATTGTCTACTTACGGTGCCTGGACCATTTCATTAAGATTGTTATTTGGAAGTACTGTTGATTGGCAGTCAGGCTGGTGTTGGAATTGCTGACTTGGTGGTTTGGAAATAATTGCACAGCTTATATCATCAAAAGTTTTCATTTTTTTAAATTTCCCAGCAGTAGACATTCAGCAGACTGACATTTATTGCAGGGATTTGATAACTAATTTTTCATATGGATTAGTGAGAAACGTTCTGTAGCTTTGGCAGCAGTTTTGTCAAAGACTAAGTTTCTTTATCTTGAAACTCCTGTGAGGGAAGAATGGTTGTGTCTGTTATCAGGATCTAGATGTCAAGTGTCTGGCTGTCATTAATGATACAGTAGGAGCTCTGATGTCTTGTGCCCACAGTGATCGCCAGTGTGCAGTTGGCATTATTTTAGGTAAGTCTGCATGCTTACACATCTCATGAGAACACCCATGAGTCCCCACATTTGGAAAAGGATGATGATGTTGCACTGAAAAGGATAGAAATAATCATTTTGTAAAGATTCATTTAGAAGATTTGGTGGAGAGTCCTTTGGTAAAAGACTTCATGTAGTTTTACCGAGATATGTTGACTACTGTGTTGCCATTTGAATTTAGTGCAAACTAAATTTGAGTTAAAGGTTGGTATACAGAGACACAGTTATGGGATTTAGTCAAATGTAAAACGTTATGTGAAACTTAAGATATGATGACAGCAGGGTTTATTTTTTTAAGTTAATAAAAACCATGAGAAAGAAAGGCCATTCATCTAGCACCGTAACAGTATTCTGCGTATATATGTATATCTCTCTCTGGTCTCAATCCCATGTGGATGTAACAGAAGCAATTATGCTTTGGTGCAGTAGTAGTGTTTGACTGAACTGGCTCTAGCTGTATAAACATACAGCATTCAAACAGATCCCAGGCTTTGCACCCTGCCGTATTTCAAGTCCTAGTGTTAAGTGAAAGACATTTGAACTGTTAAAACTGAGTCACCTTTCAGTGAAGTCTTTTTCCTCAGTTTGTTTAGTTTTTGTCAGTTTTATTCAGCATTGTCTTATTTAAAAGTGAAGATATTATGTTTTGTTGTTAAATTTCTGCATATGTTGCATTATATAGCCTTGGCTTTGTAGAGTGTGCACTATAGAATATCCTGAGAGGTTTCAAACACCTGTTGCACACCTACATACTTTAATCGATGTATTGATTAGCATGTAGGAGGCACAGTGGTGTGTGACAGACGTCAGTGGTAGTTTTTTTCAGTAATTGGGGTGTGAGGGAGGGGGGGGGGGGGGGGGGAATTTGCAGCTCCACAAACTGATGTCTAGAATATACAGTAAGTTGTCAAATACACAGCCAGGCAGTGATCTACAGTGAATTTTAAAGACTGTTGCACCAGTTCAATTTTTTTTTTATTTTGATATGAGTTTCTGAATTTATGCTGATGGTGTTTATTCATCCTGTAGGCACTGGAAGCAATGCTTGCTATATAGAAAAGCTGGAGAAAGTAGAAATGGCTGAAGTGGTTGAGCCTGGACCATCTGAGGTAGAACATTTATTTTCTGTCTCCTTTGGAAAAAACATTCTTCATTCTATGCCTCCCTAAAGATGTGCGTGTGGGAGTGGGTGGTGGGGGTGGGTTGGGTTGAATGCATGTGTACATGCGTATGCCTGCAGAATTGTAGCAAGAATAATAATTTTTTAAAATGTGTATTGAAATTTGTATTTGTAACCTTGGGGCAGTTTTAAAGTGTAAAATTTACATAAATGAGTTTTTAGTTTTAATGCATGATAACACAATTATTGTGTGTTGTTAGGAGCCTCCTTGCAGCATAAACATGCATTAAATTTTATTTTATAGAATAGTAAAAGATTTTGTATATTGTTTGGTGATGCCCTTTGTCTTTGTGTCTCACTCACCCACCCACCGATCATCAGTCTCTCAGTCTTAGTGAAAGGGCCTCATTATGTGTGTTCTTTGCAGATGTTGATCAACACAGAGTGGGGTGCATTTGGTGATGATGGTTGTCTTGACTTCATTACAACGGATTTTGACCGACAGGTGGACAAGCATTCTATTAATGCTGGAAAGCAAAGGTCAGTAGCAAGGCAGATCTAAGGTTAACACTTAGCTGCCGCAGGGCTCCTAGCTCGAACCATCCCTGCTGATGTGGCTTTTTAGCCTTTTTTAAAAAATTCATAAAAAGTCCTCCAAAACAATAGGAAAGTTATTTAAACTTAGTTGCAAACATCAATAAACAAAGAAAACTCATGTCTTACTGTGTTTCTTGGACCTTGTTCCATAATTTATAAATCCTTTGATGGAAACACAACTGAAGTTGAAGTAATCCAAAAGTCCTCACGATTCCTTATACATAGTCTGTTCGATACTGTTTACAACACGTGCTCACTCGTTTTTCTCTTCGTAATCACTCTCTTGTGTCTTTCAGGCACAAATACTCTTGTCTTCTTCCACTTTATCATAGTAAATTTGCAAAACAATGTCATTTTCCTCATCAGCGTGTCATTTGAAGAGTAAATCTAGCATTTCTCAAGTGACAGGGCATGTGTGGATACGCACTTCACAGCCATTTTTCATTCGCTTGGAATTGTGGCCAAAAACCGGTTTAAAGCACACACTCAGCAACAGCATGGCACATCTTGAATTTCGCCTTTGACTAGCCTCAGATCCATATGTTGTTGGAGCTGTTAAAGTCTGTGTTCTGGAAGGACACCCCTCCCCACCCTGTGTATTGAAATGAATATTTTATTGAAACGAAGATGGCTCTTGTAGCTCCACACATTCATTGGTGTGCAAGGACAGACATTAACACTTAAAAAAAACTGTCTACATGACACTGAATTCAAGTGCAGTTTTACGTACAGCAGTACGTGTTGGTTTGCTTACAGTAGCATCATGCATCATGCATGGCTCAGACAAAAGCAAGCATGTCTGCACAATTATTTCTGCACAAAGCAGTCCCTATTGTTATTTTGTGGGCATCGTATTGCTTCTTCTTTGAACTTGCCATTCAGATTCATGTATATAAATTAACTGTCTCTATATATAAACTTTGTCCGGTTAAAAGACTGTACAGGTCACTAGGATTCTGTTAAGGAGAAAATTGCTTTCATTCTGATTCAGCATTTATTATCAAAGGACCGTTGGCTGTTCAGACATAATAATTGAAGGCATTTTCTAAAGTTTTAGTTAGGTGTGAGTTAACAACTGTCTGTTGTATACAGGTATGAGAAGTTCATATCAGGCATGTACATGGGGGAGATTGTGCGGCTGGCCCTGGAGAGGCTCAGGAAGAGTAACCTGCTGTTTAATGGCGAGGGCTCTTACCACATGGCCACACGCGGCAGGTTTTACACCAAATACGTGTCTGAAATTGAAGGGTTTGTACAAATATCTATTTTTCATTTTGGGAAGGCTAAGAGAGTTTGTGCAAGCGTGTGCATGAGGCCATGTTTATGTGCATGTGGGTAGAGTGTGCAGGTTGGTGCACAAACAGGTTGTAGACAAGTGCATGCGTTTTCATATAAGCATGTTCATCTTTGTGTCAATATGAATTTTCAACGAGATGGCTTTAGTTATAAGCACTGTCTTCATAGAGCTGTTCTTTCATTTAATGACTGAAACTGCTTAAAAGTTTGCGTTTGGGAATATGTCAACAGGCTTGTGCAACATGTCTGAAGAAATAAAAATGGTTGTGCCCAACCCGTTTGTGCAAAGGGGGGTAACTATGTAAGCCCACGAAAAATGTGCATCAGAACAGTGACTATGATTGCAAAACTTTCATATGAATTTCTGTGCATTTTCAGAGATGATATAGACAGTTTCAAAACAACAAAACAGATCTTTCAAGAGCTTGAGGTGGAAACGGTTACAGAACAAGACTGTCGTCTTGTTCGACATGTATGCAGCCTTGTGTCACGCCGCGCTGCTTTCCTTTCTTCAGCTGGTTGGCATATTTATATATTTGGGGCAGTGTGTGTGTGTGTGCGCGAGAGAGAAGGTGTAAGTTGAATTTAAACAGATGCCAGAATTGGTTGAATTGGGGCAGATTCCTTCCCCTATGATCTCTATGACCATATACAGGCATGGGAGGAAAAGAGTGCAAGAAAACCAAGTTCTAGTTCTTTTTCTGGGTACTTTTATCTAATTTGTATTGATAGTAGACAGGACTGAACTGGGATTTTCCTACTTATGTGATGTTGCGGGTGGGCAGGCTTCCAAAAACCTTTCAACCACCCATCTCTAGATTGGCTGTCTAAAGAGTCCCATGCTGCTAGTATATGCAAAGCCCATTCTTTTATTCTGTATGTGCATACATGTGTGTTACTTCTCTTGTGGATCAGTGCATCCACACTTACAAGAGACTGATGTTTTAATTTGTTAGTCATTCCTTTACCTTTTATTTCCACCCATAATGCATCATTTGAACCTCTGTTTTGGAGACATGAGGAGCTCTGGAAGTTCCTACAAAGTTTACAACCAAGAATTTCTTTCCCATGTATGCATGCAAGTGAGGGGATTAATAAAGTAACATGGAAGATATGCTGCAGATGATGGGAAGTAATTTACCTGATAACATGGCATTGACCATTTGTGTGTGCAGGTGTTGCTTGCCTGCTAAAGATGATGGGAAGACCGGAGGTAACAGTAGCCGTAGATGGTTCTCTGTACCGCTTTCATCCCTTCTTCCATGACTTGATGATGGAAAAAATTCATACACTGTGCCCTGGCATTCGTGTAAGTGTTTAATTTAACAATTTTGTTGCTGCTGCTGCTTTTAATGAGTGACCCTGACATTTACATATATATCTTGATTCATATTTATGGGAGGAATAGATGGCTAGCCTTGGCTGAATTGTAAGAGAACTGAATTTATGGGCATAGAGACTGTAGAGAGTTTCTGGTTGCAATTGTTGAGAAATGACATGACTTTTGTGTTGATATCGGTTACTTGAAATTTAGTGAGTGATTTTCGACCAGCCTTTGTAGATCTGCCTACCATTTTCATTTTTTCTGATTTCAAACCAGGATGTTACAGTCTCCTAAAAAAAAAAAAAAATTACAGAATAAAAATTTAAAAGATGCAGCATATCACTAAACTTACATACACTGCAGCTGCTTGCTGCAGTAGTTTCAATGTGCCAAATCAAATTTCCAACAAAAACAGACACATTTTGGAGATGCAAGAATTGCAAGTGAAGCAAGGTTGTGGTGTGTGTTAATGTACTGTTTCAAGTTTAGGAACTCATGTCATGACCATATGTCATTCATAATCGTCATATCTTGGAAGATGCTTGAAATCTGTTCTAGTATTTGTCAAAATAGTGAGAGTGTGGATTTTGTGTTCAGTCTTGTCTCTAGGATGTTTATATGGCAATGGGTATTTATATGGCAATTGGTACTGTAATGCAGCCTTAGTTGTTGCCTTTGCTTAAGACAGAGTGTCAAGAAGATTTATGTTTATATTGAACTTGCCTGAGAATTCTCTTCTACCAGATTTTCCTGATACTCTGTGGTTACAAGAAGAGTACAGAACAGCTCTGTGCATGTGTTTCAGTTCAAGCTTATGCTGTCTCATGATGGAAGCGGAAAAGGAGCGGCACTAGTGGCAGCTGTGGCCCATCGCATTTTGAAGGAGAAGGAGGCTAACCCAGAAAAAACTAAAGACAGCTCACAAAAAACAAGAGACAGTGCACAGTCAAATCCACATTAAAGGCACAACCTTTCTGCTGAGACTTCAGTCGTTAACCTATGTGCACGTGTGATGTAGCAGGCAGTCTTGTTTGCTTCTGTATAGCTTACCACATCAACTACTGCAACTGCAGCAGGGGCACCCTTCCATGCTACAACACCTGCAAACCATTCCTGTTGCCCTGAGCAAGATGGGGTATCTGGTGGGACTTTTCCTTGAAGGAAATCAGAATCTCATATAACTTTTTCTTTTGTCACTACCCAGTGGAGACTGACAACCTGCTTAGTAGGATCAAACAGTGTGACGCTATTAGTTGTTGCTCACAAGCTGGTAATTTCCTCTTTAAAGCAAATGACATGTCAAGATCAAGCTTACAATTATTAGTGACCCAGTAACACTTGGATTCGGCATGGATAGTCTTGAGAGATTGCCTTGGTTCATTCAGTCTGGTCTTGATCAAGGGAAAAGTAGTGCTTCTGTCTGCTTTTTTGACAAGCCAGGCTAGTCCCAAGCACCATCTGTGCATGTTAAGAAGTGGAGAATGTGTGGGAAAGGTACAGAAATGTATGCTTTTTGTCATGCATCCAATCATCCACAAAGAATCTCCTTTGCTTTTGGATTCTTCCTTTTGTCACCAGTTCTGTTGGGGTGGGGATGGGTAGGGGTAAAGTTCAAGCAGCAGTTGTGTTCCCAGACCCCATGTGGGCTAAGCAAAGCAGCATGTGTTGCGATGAGTTATAAGTGCTTCTGGTTTCAAGTTGCTGGCCTTCCCATGGGAAGACTAGGGAAGCATCTGGTTGTTCTGTAGCTCCCCATTTCTGAGGCTAGCCAGCTTCTTGTGCATTAGCCTGCTGTTTCATTAATGTTGGTAAGAGGGTGTAGTGTTGTCATAGAATGTGGGTATCTTTTAGTGGCCAGACTATCATGAAGCTTAGATTTCATAACCTTTATCTGCCATTTCTTAGGTTGGTGTTAAGAATTTCTAAAATTTGTGTACAGATTTTTTTGGTGAGATGTCATAGCATGTCTTTCATGGTATTTAAAACAGCAGTATATGTAGAAGCTTTCACAGCTTTTGTAAGAGTAAAAATATAGTGTCGACTAAATGTTGGAAGTGAGCAGAGGGTGATCGCTCATCTTTGCTGGGGTGGGGTTGGGTAGGTGTTGGGGACCCAATCTGTGGTATTATGTCCATTAAATCTGCCTGTGGTAGTACTGAAGTCCTAGCGAATTCCCAGAGCTCTGTTGCTTGCTCAGGAATGAACTGGAAGTTTGGCAGGTCCTAGGAGTGCTCCTACTGAGTAGTGTACATAGGTGGACATTAAAGTCAAAGAGGTGGCGAGTCTGTGTAAGCTAGTTACTGACTGTATATGTGGGGCATGTGCTGTGATGCATTTGCTTCTCTTATTTAAAGCCCCCCAGGTTTGCTTTCCAATAGTTTGTTACCAGAGATATCTAACCAAGCTTTGTCCCTTTTAGTGTACCAGTGTTTGTGCATGCTAGCAGCCAGACATAAGCAATGAGGTGCAGAGTGCTTGTCCACTTCTGCAGAGGGACACGGTGAAAACTCTTCTAACTTCGTGGTGGGGGATGATGGAAAGCAAAACTGTGGATCATCTGAGCAAGATCTAAGGTGTGCAGATGAGAGGACCTAGGAAGTTTTCATAAAATTGATCACTGTACTACATGACATTCGGAATAGTTTGTGTGACTGTATTTAAACGGAGTCTGGAAAAGGGTAAACCCTGATCTGATAACCATGTCTAAAGGCAGACTGTAGATCCAGGCTGAGTGCATGAAGTTTTCAAATATTTTAACCAGCAAGAGGTCAAACGGTGGATCGGTTGATCTTTGTGTATTTGTTTGGGTACTATATGGCCTGTGCCACTTTCGTGCTCGGAATGTAGTGTTTGTTTTCAAGGTTCAGAATTATTTCGATAAACATGTCGGCTTTATTACCTGCACAAGTTTTCCTCCCCTTTCACCTTCATCCCAATGACCATTTAAAATCTCTTTGCTTGTCTAACGCAAAGGAACATGCGTAGAAGATGACGGAGAAGCTTTGTTGTGAATCTTGTATAGTCATTGTTAAATCTACTTAAAATGTACAGGAGGTTAATTTTTTATGGGTCTTATTGAAAGACTTAATGAAGATATAAATGAAGGAACTGTTGACTGTACAAATAAGCTAGAGGTGATTATTATTACACTGTTGTTGTGTGGTCTCATCCTAGATGATGACTGCTGGAATGGTTTTTCAGACAGCATCAGTAATTGGTAAGAAATGTGGTGGATCAGAAAGCTTGGGATTTTTTATTCTATCAAATTTGTTTTTATTTTGATAGGGTGTTGGTGCTGAATCTAGGACTTGAATGGTTGTGTATGCTGTCTGTCTTTTTTGGAGAGTGGGGATTGGCGTTTGGGGGGTGGGGGGCCTTGATCATGGCTCAGTCCTCATAGCCTTGCCTGCAGGTGAATAGCATGTCACATTTGCCCATTTAATATATGTAGTTGCATCTTCTTGTCAGGTATCCAACGCAGTCTGAAGCACATGCATCTGAAATCACTAGCATTGTTGTCTTGATAGCTGTAACTGTGTTGTAAATTGGGACTTCCTTTTGTGTGGGTCGAGCATTTTCCCAGCTTTCTATGTATGCAGTCTTTTCTTTGTTTTATTGATGGTTTGTTTTATGCCAGCATCTTTTTGAGGGCCAGAAGGTTTCACATATTTTTAAAAAACAAGTGGAAAGAATGTGGTGCTTGCAGTTTGGAAGAAGCCTAAAACAAAAACAAGTGTTCGCAAACTTTTTATATTTTTTTGAAAAGAGGGGAAGAGAGGAAAATCTTGCAGGATGCAATTATATATGGCTGATTGTCAAAATCTCTGAAGAAACCATTTTCTGTTTCAAGAAAATGTAATGTTCAGAAGATTAACTGTTTTCAGCAAATTATATAAGCAGATATTTTAAACAAATTTTTTGAAAAATTCTAAAAATGTGGTCTTGAGGAAGAACTGTGATCATGATGGTGGGGAGAAAGAAGAGAACAATGCAATTCTCATCTCTTGCTGTTGTTTGGTATTTTTGTCTTTCCAGCACATGTTTATTCTTAATTTATGTATCTAAGAAAAATTACCTTTTTTGTTCTAGTTTCAGTTTCTTGTCTCTTTTGTTGGAACGTATGAAGAGAGCTGTATCTGGGATTATGAAAATCTTCCCTCCGCTATTGGTTTTCCTTTTAACATTTTAAAACAGATGAAAATATGAAACTGAGGATTGTGTGAAGATTCTGTGAATACTGGGAAAGAAGCATGGAGGAATGGTATAAATAGCATGAAAATTGTTGCTGTAGACAATGCAGGCTGTAGTATAAGCCTTATGTTAGTAACAGGGGTATGATGGGTGTTGCATGTCTACACTGGGAACAGGTGAGCAACTATCAGAAGCAAATTGCTCGAGGCATTAATGCTAAGTGCTATGGTCTTCGAATTTAAAAAATCTTTTATTTTAAAGATTTGGTTATGGATAATGAACAGCTTTGCTGTAGGGATGAAACCTTTTTTTTTTAAAGCACACATTGCTCAACATGATTAGGGTAAGCACTGGGATTTTAATTCTCATGTTCTTGCTATTCTTGTCTTCCCACATAATCTTGATGCTGTAGAAAGCAGATGATTATATTTATGAGAATTATGTGCATGCACATGGACACAGCTCATGTCCTTGGTCAAGATATCACAGATGGTAGGTTGGTCCAAATATTTTGGTTACCTGCTGTCCTAGATGTTTGAATTTTGATTATTGTGCCAAGTTTGAGTCTCCAAAAGGGATGTGAGGACCGTGGAGGCTGTGCAGCAGTTCTGCTAGGATTATAATTATCCTGGAAATGTCAGGCTTATATATATATATATGGGCAGCCTCCCTCTATTGTGGCCTGGATAGCGCAGTTGGGTAGAGCTGCGGACTAGCAGGTGGAAGGTTGAGGTTTCAAATCCAGGTGTGGCCAAGGATTATTTCCTGGTGTTATACATCATGCAAACTCCATTCGGGTATTCTCTGCACATTAAACTGCCTGTCTGCGGTGGTCATCTTACTGCAGCTATCAGTCTGCTGGTTCTTTCAGTGGGACATCAACTAACCAACCTCCCTTTATTGTTTTTTTACTTTAGGTACAAGTTTCAAAAATCTGGAACAGCACCAATATTGATATTTTGAGATCAGAAAGATAACCATAATTGTTCTGCATAAAATAATTGTCAACAAGCAGATTAGATTAAAAGCTTGACCGATAGGCTTTTGTAATGAAGTATTGATGTGAACAATCAACATTTTGATCTTCTAAAGAGCTTGATCATAGAGCAACACTTCACTATGACCATCCATCCATGAGGGAAAGAACTTGTTGCTTCATTCCTGGCAAAGCATCTGCTTTAAACAGCTGTGTGAAATTCTTACTTTGTTGGACCTCCTCACATTGATTTTAGCATTGAAATTCTTTTAATCTGATGCCATATTACAGATTCAGTGAGATTTAGGGATAAGTCATGTACATGTGTTTCAATCTTTTAATTATTGAGATCTTCTACATAAGGAACAGCATTATACTAAACTGGTCTTAGCAATCTGGATACAGCTCCCTTTATCGTGAATTTCTATTTCTCTTGAAAGGATCTGTCATGTCATTAAAGACAGTATGTGCTGTAACGAAATGCTGGCATTTAGAACACACCTAGTCAACTTCGTTGTGTAGTCATTTTTTAGCCAGTGTGTTTTGTTTCAGGAGTACTTTTATTGAACAGGATATTTGTATGTGAGCTTGTAAGCGTGCGTGACTTTAGCAGCAGTACTCATTTGCTAGGTGATCTTTTGAAATTGCAGATGTAATAAAGAATTTCTCAGTCACATGGCATTCAGCATGATTTTTACATTATTTAGTTAAGTGTTTTGTGCCAAGGACAGTTGTGAGGGCCAACCTTGATCTCGAGTGATGTGAACCTTTTGGTCAAGAAAAGTATGCACTTAAGAAAAATATTCCGCCTTGTAGTATCCTAGGTAGCTGTTCATGGCCAGAAGAATGCACATACGCGCAGGTGTGGATACGTGTAAGCAGTGAGACACGTTCATTAGTGTTTTGCTTTGTGTGAAGAAATGGATGTATATTGGCAAAGAACTGGCCAGTAGCATGGGATAAAAATATACAGCGGGAGATTCAATTCAATTCAATTATTTTTCCACAAAAACCAGCCTCAGATTCCTCTGAAAGATCAATAAACCGTCTGTGCTGGAAAAATAAAAGACCAACACATTGGAATGTCATATCGGTCTTTTCTTGGAATAAATACGTTATGTGTAAAGATTTAGTGCCTCGCGGAGAGTCGTCTACCCAAAAAGTGTAGCTCCGTTTAGAGTTGTGTGTGTTTCTCCATAGGCTGCAGTAGACGAAAAGGGAGATTACAAATATAGTACTTGGCGCACTTATTTTGAATTCGTTCGCCTTAGTTGCTGGAGGTAGTCGATCGGTGTTGCGTTTGATGGCGAATGCAGGGTGATACGGTGGCCACTAAAAATCTTGCCGACCCATTAAAAATCATGAGTCACTAGTCCGTCAGGTGAACAATTTTTTTTTACTACTGCAGGGGTCGATGTTCTATCTGATATTTCATGGGTAGTAGCATACCAATCATTGAAGGACGCATCATTTCCTAATTACCGAAAAAACCCTCCTAAAATTTTCGTTATTTTTCGGGGTCGTGAATGAGAGGTTCCAATGTACTTTAATATTTTTCTATGTTATTGAGAGAGACTCATAACTTTCCCCGTTCTCCCCCCCCCCCCAAAAAAAAAAATCGTAACTGTGATAGATACGTGTTTTAAACGGATTGCAGCGTGTTTATGGTTTGACGGCTATGTAATAATAAAAACAATAATTACATAAGGCGGCAAATATAAAATAATTCAAGGCACACACACTTTCACAAAAGCGCACGCACAATGGGACAAACCCGCAGGCAGACTCACGCAGTGTGGGAACACCTTTAAGCACCTGCTTTGCTAAGGTACATAACAAAGGTTTCGTTTGAGACAAATTTCCTTACTTGCATGGAATCTATTCTGTCTGGCCTCGACATCATCATAGTAAGTCCACCTGTTCACCCAACTCGTGCAGCTGGTCGTAAAAATACCTGACCTTTCACTGAAAAGTATTCCAGGTTTAGTGACAAGGACAAGATACAATTAATGTAACTTTCGTTGTGTGTGTGTGTGTGCGCGCGCGCGCCCGCATGTGTGTGCGTGCGTGTCGAGCGGCTCAACAACTATACCGAAAACAATCCGACAAGGGCGCCATGTATATTTGTCCATGCACACGTTGCACACACCATTTAAAAGTCTACTGAGGAACGAAAATGATGATTCGTTTTGTAACCCGCGAAACCACAGATGATAAGATTGTGATAAAGCTGACAACATTACAGACGAGGAGACGAGTCAGTTTACTAAATTACTCTAACATATACAAGGGAGTTCTTGTACCAAACCCATTAGGTGTCTGCCGCTTTCCACTTAGTATCAGCTGTTAAATTCTAGGCCTTGGGTAAGTATATGAAGCCTCGAGATTATAGATGCACATATACAGGCATTACATATATATATAAACTTTGGTTTGACTGGGAACCACACTCTATTTACAATCCACACCCTGAAAGCAGTGAAGTACGGGAGGGGGGGGGGCGGGGGGCGGGGAGGTTCTGTCTAAGAAAGAATCCTGTCTAGGAGCTGTAACGCTAAATCAAAGCAGGATCCTACGCATAGCTCGATTTATGTCTGAAATTATACTAAGTCTTTACTTCGAGCCCGGGTTTGAAAGGTACATTAAGATTTTGTAAGGAATTACGTGCTCCGGTTTGAAAGCAAACCAGGAGCCTAATTACAAGCCTAGAGATAGGCTGCACGTGAAGTCGTGCACATAAAATGCACAGAGAGAAATGACCGCTTTTATGAGCGCGATGTCTGACAGGAGCTCGAGCGCTCATTCAGTCTAGCGCGTGGTTTGAAAGCAAACGCCTTGAAGTTTTCGGTTGGTTTTTGTTTGCTTGTAGTGTCAGGCATTTTAACAAGCATAAGGCCTGAGGACAACTTCCTCAAGAATAAAAGAGAAGAACAAAAAGGGGAGAGACCAGCTGCTTGAAAGTCAGTGTCGGAGTCAGCAGTGGTAGTCATCTCATGACAGGGGTGGGGAGGATTTATGTTACAAAAGGGTAACTCAAGATCTTATTATAGAGTTTGCTTTTTCAAGATCTTGCACAAACACAGAGAAGACCGCCTTGATGCTCTAGTGGTTATAATGGCGTTCGCTTCCGAGGCGGGAGTTCGGTGTTTCGCGTCCAGCCCGAGTCAAGACATAAAAATTGGCAATCTAGTAGCTGCCCTGCCAGACGCCTGGCACTATAGGGAACAGTACTAGGACTGGTTGGCCCAGTGTCAGTATAATGTGACTGGGTTGGGCTGAAGCCTGTGTTGCAACAGCAGTCACACGTGTAGCACCACGTAAACTTTGTCTAAGCAACACCGTCCTGATACGCACCTAGTTTGCAGAGGGATGTCATACAACAAACACTCACCCACCCTTAAAGAGAACGACTTCAAAATGTTTGAAGATCTTGCGAAACCATACTGTAAAATATTTAAATATCTCGAGAAACCATCTTGTACCATAGGTGAATTAACATCCTGAAAATCTATCATTTTTTTTTCTCCATCCCTCTCTCTCTCTAGCCTTTTTTTCTGTCATTAGAGCAAGTATTCTCGTATCTTTCCCTTTCTGTGTGCTGTGTCTGACCCAAAGAAGGGTACTGCCCCGAAATAGCGTTATGATGTTTTTCGTCTACAGCGTGTTCGCACTTACAGGGGGTACGACTTATTGTGTGGCTCCCTCTCCTTCATTGTTCTTGACACGCGTTACTCTCCAAGCAACAGTCACTTGTTTTATTTTATCAAAATGTAAAATGAGACGGAACAAAGCATTAAATAACAGTAGATGTTATTGTTTCCCAACACATATCAACTGTTTGTGTGTACATTACAAAGGTCGCCTATCTTTGTTGCTCAGGTGTTTCTAGCGGGTGCGATCGACGCACGGGTACTCATAGCTCCTGTCCACACGCACACCTGCAAGGAAAATATAGAGGGTGAGCGTGCGTTATGACGTCTTCTGTGACACGAAAAAAAAAAACAAGCTACATACTTGTGTGCAATCAAACCCAGTACTGTAAATACTTTCGACATACGAAACTGTGGCAGCAACGAAGATTAACAGTAAATTAGGTCCTTTGACACTTTTAACGGCAGTTACCTACCTGTTAAACAGGGTGCGGTACTGCGACAGTCATCTGTAATCATCGTTTACAAAAGGCTCTGACGACACTGAAAGTGCCTTTGGAAAAAAGAAATGCGATAGTCTGTATAGCAAGGCCAAGTTAGACTTTTATTATACATGTATAGCAGTTTGGCATTGCTCCTACATGCGCCAAAATGCGCATGTAACAGTGGCATGCAGGCTAGAAGCGTTACAAATAACAGTGGTATGCAGGCTAGAAGCGTTACAAATAACAGCGGTATGCCGGCTAGAAGCGTTACAAGTAACAGTGGTATGCAAGCTAGAAGCGTCACAGGTAACCGTGGTATGCCGGCTAGAAGCATTCCAGGGACCGGCCGGATGGCCGCCTGGGTGTACGTAAACACCACCCGGCTGCACTTGAAAAAGCATGTCCTTGTTTCAAGGACAGCATGGTATACAGCTAGACTTGCAGACAACAACAAACAGACTGGCAGAAGAAACCAGTCTGTCTAAAGACAAAAACTGCAAGCAGGCCAAAGATTTTCTAGAATGGACGAATGATGCCGGAACTTTGATAGGCGACACACCCACCATTAACTCCTTTTCCCTTCCTGGACCGCATTGGCACCCAGGGGTGGTTTCATCCACACATCTTCATTGACAACTGTCTGTCATCTGATCTTTCCAAACTCGAGCACCGGACGTCCGCACTCAATGTACCGCAAAGGTGTGCTCTGGTTAAAACCCTTCTGCGGGAGTAAAGGTTCGTTGGCTGCACTTTTAGATCCAAACTACGTCTTTGGCATTGGGTATGAAGGGAAAGTATTAGGGATTTGGTATCTGCGTGCGTGCGCGTGCGTGTGTGTGCGTGCGTGCATGTGCGTGCTAGGGAGTGGGTGGTTTCCAGCTTTAGTGTACTACTTTAAATGACTGGGACTCAGCCAATCGCTTTCTTTCGTCTCTATGACATCAGAATCAGTTGATTCATGGATCTGTGAACTCTCACGTGCAATGTTCGGTCGAGAGTTAATGACAAACATTATTTCGTGAAGGGGTCGAGGCTGGAGAAGGGAAGAAAAGTCATCGAGATAAGCTAAGAAAACCTACTTCTGTTGACAAAAACGACACAAAGACACAAGACAGTTAATAATTAGGGTTATTGTCCCCAGCTCTTCCCGAATATTTTAAAGATCAGTTCTAGAGTTTCTGGCAAAGTTTGGGTGGATTGTGTGTTATGTATGACTTCCAGGAATTCAGATCATGAACCATCTGGTGTTCATAACAGCTGTCAGGCTTAAACTTTAATAACAGGTGATGTCAAGAACTGAGACCGCAGCCACAGTTTGCCAGTGACTGGCCAGAGACTAGGGTCGAGGTGCACTGGCAGTTGTATCTTCTTATTGAAGGTAAAGCTGCATGTAAAATACACAGTGTAAACGGGAGCCCCAACACCGCTTTTATGAGAAGGCCAGATACGAACACTCATGCAACCAGCGCTGGTACAGGTTGCAGAGTCGGGACTGGTTGTATAGACGTTCTTATCGCCTGTCCTTACGTAATGCTGCATATAAATACAGGGAGAATGGGGCTAACGACCACTCTTATGACCGGAAATGCAGATTCGAACACTCATCCAATCGGAGCCCTGATACACGGACGTTCGAATCTCATGCTGCCGTATTAATTGGTTTTGTGTTCACTGTAGCGGATTGGCAGTATCTTCCTGTAGCATTTATGCTCTAACTCCTGGATCCGTTTTTCACTTTCTGCGTTCAGCATACAGTAGGACGGAGATCACTAGTGACTTGCGCAACTTGATCTTGACTGGGAGGCTGATGTTGCTGCTTCTCCTAACGGCGTTTGGTTTCGTCACTGAAGAAGTCCGCTGTGAGAATGTTTTGACCTCCTCCACTAAGCTGCCATCCTTAGTGATAACGGACCCCAAGTATTTGAAACTGCCCAGCTCTTCGTTTGTCCACTGCATGATATTGGTAGCTTAGCTGTCTGCTTGCTGGCGCTGTTCACGAGGCTTTTGCTTTTTATTTTTAGCCGACTTCTATTCAAGAAAAACAGGTGACTGCCGCTTGGAGGAAAAACCTTTCTTAAATTTAAAACAAGGGAACTGGACCAAACTAAGACATGACAAAGACAAAGGCAATCTACATGTTTCGGGGCACTACCTCTTCATCAGGACAACACAAAAACGGCGAAAAAACGACAACAATGAAAACAGAAGACTTCTTTTTTCTTCTGTTTTCATTGTTGTCGTTTTTTCGTCGTTTTTGTCATGTCTTAGCTTGGTCCCACTTCTATTCAGAAAGCTGGTTTTTTTGCAGCTTAAAGTCTGGTGGTAAAATATCGAAGCTCTCCCTCACTGCCACCCATGAGATCGATGTCATCAGGGAATCTGGGGTTGCAGAGTGGGAGTCCGTTGATGGTAATGGACAGTAGGAAGCCGGACATTGTCCCTGTCATGATGTAAAGATGCAAACGAACGAGCCTTTTCTTTCTAGAATGAGACATTGCACACGCAGTTCTATGCCATGTTCTGCTGAGCAGATCTCCCTAGGAATACGGGCAGAATACACTAACTGAAAACGTGCATTTAAGCAAAGAGGTAGCGTTTATATTTAGCCATGTGCAAATACAGAAATGTTCGTGTTTGAGGAGCCTACTGCTGGTAACTATACATGTAGTGTCAACCGCAGTGGAACATTTAGTTCAAGATGTGGTATGTAGATCAAGAATTTTCGACAGAGCATTAATGTATCTTGGTATCATGGGCATCATGGCATTATATAGGCATCATGTATGGATTCCAGCACAGAGTATTTAAGAGTCTAGGTGGAGTGTGTGCGTGCGCGCATATGTATATGCACGCACATTCAAGCAAATATACGCAGAACATAAATGCAAATACCACACGTCAGTCACAATCAGATGGAGAAGGTAGTAATTATTTTTGGGTTCACAACATGGGCAGGATCAACAGGGCACTTTTAAGTAACTGCGCGCACACTGCGTCATGTGAGATTATTGCAAAATCAGCACACCAGATGGTTTATTTAAAAAAAAAGTTGACGCTTTTTCGGGTCCCTCTGGCCTAGCCACAGTGGGTCAAGGCAAGGAACAGGGCTGGGACACACTTGCTGTACAGCTAGCGAGTAAATCAGGGTCGCAGACAAAATCTTTTGGCAAAGCGCCAGCCGTCGCGTGGTGTGTTTATATGTATTGCGTTCTATCCACACGTAAACTCCCCAGGGTGTCTGGGAACCACCATAGCTGAATGACTGACTGGCTGGCATAACACAAAGTACTAGATCTTCGACAGCTTTTGAGACCCCGTCAGTCCTCACGCACACACTGGCTGAAAACATGCATTTACGCAAAGAGCAAGCGTTCGTTTGTCATGCGTAAATGCCACAAATCTCATTTCAGTGACACTGAATGACAAGAATTCCATAGCTCCAGATCACTGCAGCCTCTGCTTCAAAAGGTTCTGTTCACGAACATGACGAGAGAATAATGTACAGGCATGACGTCACTAGACTGTAATGCGATACCTATCTCCCAAGCTGTGCACATTCACACGTAGTTGGCTAGCGGTACATTTCAACGTATACATTTGCTGCGCCTATCAGCTACCATACAAACACGACCCCACAGGTCTTGGCGCAAAGTTTGTTGACCTCACATGAACTCCCTTTTGTTTTGAAACGTTTAGCTCATCTTAACTTCACGTGTTGTATTGCCTTCACCTTTTCTGTAGCGCGTGCCCCTTAACGTTGTATAGTGCTTGTTATGTTTCACCCATTCATCTTTCTTTGGCAGTTTTTAGGAAATGGGATAGCGTCCCAGTCAGTGTCTGGGCCAGAGCTGTTTTTCATGGACGTTCGTATCTCCTCTCTATAGTCTACACTCAACTATGCAACGTTCACAAGGGGACCGTTTACTTTTATAACCGTTTTTTGGTTGGTTGGGAGACTTTTACAGCGTGTCACGGGCTTAGGCTACACCACAACGGGTTGTAATGAAAGGGGAGATGTGAACTCTCATTCGCCTCTGTCTAGGGACGTTCCTGTGCCCAAGTCAGGATGATAACTGTCCACGAATGGTCACCGTGTAACTTTACCGTATTGCCTGCGGGCAGCCAGACAAATACTCTACACCCACGCGCTTACATACCATGACTTAAAAAAGAACAAATCGGGTGTTGATACACCCTTTCAGCTACAGGCTAGATCAAGTTTAAACTGAACTCTAATTCTATGTGTTTTGATGTGTACGTACGATAGGTATATACGTTTACATACAAATTTCATACAGGAGTAATATTTCTATTATATCAAGTTATATTCAGACTTGGCAAAGAGGAAGTTTTGACAAATGGATAACAGCTGTCGGGAAGTTTTTTTAAAAGCGAAAAATAAACTGCTGAGTCCGACACTATCGCTGGCGTGACAAGGATGCATAAATTGATAGCAGCACTCGGCTTCATGTGACGAACACTTGTAGGGAAAATGTGGCTCCAGAGGGAAAGAGGGAGAATGGAAAGAAGGAAATTAAGAGAGGGAGAGACAATGCTGTGCCACGAAGTTGTATCTAGGCCTTTAACCAGAACACACACACTTTAACCATACGGGGACTATAACTTCCTGAGACCAACGTAAAACTCGAAGCTACAGCCAGACAAGAACTCATTGTTAAATGTTGCTTGTCATCGTGGTATTTAGTCATTGTTTTCGTTGGCTTACTGAGTTTTTTTTTCATGACGAAGGTAACGATGGTCACTGGCACATAAACAATTTTGCGCTCGGCAGATAAATACGCCGCCAGTAAAAGACAGCAGTGGTTGCGCTGTTTTGCAATAATTTGTATACGTCATATCATTCTCCTCGTCGTCATATTTATCGTCGTCAGTATCATCTACTTCTTCTCCTCGAGGTATTAGGGAGATGGGGGGGGGGCACAGACTATATCCTGAAATAATGAAAAATTAACTGCCTCTCCGTACTTACTAGCTTTTTTTTGGGGGGGGGGGTTCCGTAAGTGTATTTAATTCACTTTACGCATTTTACTTTGTCCGAGTAAGCGCGCTCGGATAATACTCCGTTACTGCTGACTCACGTGAAGATAATATTTCGAAAGACTCACCTTTCTTTCTACAGCCAAACAAGTGAAGGAGTCCACAGAACATTTCTAAGGACAACAATCTCAGAAAAGCCACGGCAACACAAGCAGGCAGGCTAAAGTAACAACAAAGAGAACTTAACCAAGCAAGACTTAGGCAAGACGTCAAAGTTTACGGGCATGGCCCCTTCTTCAGGACGACACAAACAGATAAATAACAAATAACAAATAAAATGGGCCATTTACTTGACTGGTCCACCACGGTCGCTGGACAGGAAAACAGTGTGGGGAAAGGGGAGGATGATAAAATAGCCAAACATTTGTTCTCTCTTTCAGGGCTTCACTACGAAAAGCAAACAAAGCAGCCTATAGCCTGACCACACCATAACGATCCAGAGGGATTTGCTCAAAATACGACTGAGATTCTCTTGTTTTGGGTGCTGCTTCCCGAAAATCCTTGAGCACAGGAATTTAATTGCTCCATGCTGCCATGCTGCCATGCTGTCAGAAGTCATGGAGACAATTTTCAAGTGCGGTTACCGAGGGGCCCTTGACTGTGCTTATGTATGATACTTCCTCATATTTTAGGCTTACTTTCCTATGATAAGTGGCGTTATTTTCATTTTAGCCCCCCCCAACCCCCCAAAGTTTCTTTCTTGTTTTTCTAAATAATGTTTTTCTGTGTGTGTGGGGTGGGTGGGTCTTAATTTACTGCAGAGTTACTGCTAAATTACTGTTAGCAGTTTACTGTTAATTTACTGTTAATTTACTGCTAAAGTTTTGGCCAAATGATCGAAGTGGGACAGAACGAAGGCTGTATGGCTCCTTATGAACATACAGTTCTGGCTGTGGACGTGTGCTTGAGCCGTGGGATGGCAACGTCCGCCCGGGGCTGCTCGCTGGAGAGGCTTCAATATATCATGCACTCACAACTGTTTCCATAGCAAAAATTGTTTCGCTTTGTTGGGGTATTGGCTTTCTTTTGTGGAGGGAGGGGGGAGGGGCTTGTAGATTTATACAAAAACTATCCTTGGTAGGATAGTTTATATCGGTTTTATCGAAGAAACGGTCCGCACATGGGTCGTTGTCACGCTCGAACATGGCTCGTTGTCGATTCACCTCCCAATATTAAGAGGGGTTAATCTCTCATTTCAGTTATCTTTAGCATGACAACACTTTATTCTAATCTAGTGAGTTTATTGTTTAATTGAAAACACCAGTTTGGAAGAGAATGCACCTATGACGTTTCCAGGCCTCCCATTGGCGGTAGCCATGACAACGTACGCGTATCCAGTGACATCACCGTCCTGACCTGTTGCTGTGCCCCGGTGAAAATACCAATGTTTGAAAGCTTGCATCTCAAGAACGTAACGGTGTTAGTTTTTTTTTCAGGCTGGGAAGCCATAGTTTATTGTAAATAACTCGAAGGGATTTCAAAACCGAAATTCCACTTGAGTAGGTCTTTAAAAATCTCATTCTGTGGAAAATCCGAAGACGTGCTGGCATCAGGAGCCGAGATAAATGACACCAGCTCTGCGTCTTATCTCTGTTACCAGCAGCATGGTCACGGAGCGTTTTCTGGCTAGTCTCGACACACAAGCGCATGTGCATTTCGCAGCTCCGGCCGTAGCTAGGCAACAGATTTCGCTCAGGTTTACCGACACTATTGTTTCCTCCCACGTGCCAAGATTGAGCAACACGCTGCTGCCACCAGGTCAAGGTCAGGTGACGTCCTCCGTCTGTGACAACAATGTTTTAGACTGCAGCCGGTTTGCTGACACCAAGATTGTCTTTTTGCGTTTGTTTCCCTGCTCCGTGAGAAGAAAGTGAACAACACTTAAGCCAGTGCTCAAGCGTTGATCTTATGCTCAGCTGAGCTGACACTTTACATGCACGTCTTACAGTTAAGTAACTGTCTCTTTTCAGGGTGGCATAGGTTTCAAAAATCCCTCTAAATACCCCCCCCCCCCTCACACACACACACAATCCTTCACCATCCATAAACATGCATGAATTGCTGGACAGTGGGGAAGACAGGCGAAGAGACTAAAGATAAAAGATTACGCATTATCAAGAAGAGTTCACTTGCCGTAAGATGTGCTGTATCTATTTCTTGTTCGAAATCTGAGAAACAACACTTCAGACAACGTCAGTATGTTACATAGTTGACTGCTGCTTGCAAGCGTTTACTATTTGGGTGTTCATTAGGGGGATGCGCTGGAGGAGAATATCGTATAGACAGAATAAATTTGTCCTCCCGCCCTTTCATTGGCTTTTCGCGAAAATATGATTTGGGCTGTCCACTGTTAGCTCAACATAGCCTATCAACGAAATGTCGTCTGCCGGACAATGGCTGTTTTGTGTTGATGTAACAATCACATGGCAATCGCTTCTCATGCAAATGTTGCTGGTCTTTGGTAGTTAATACGACAGGGATTTCCGGCAGACGAAGAAAGAATTAAGAGGTTGGGTAGTCTTCGAGGAAAGTTTTTTTGTCCAGTTAGTTTTACCTTCAGAAAGCTCGTTAACACGTAGCAACAATTATAAGGTACAAGCCTGACTGAATTATAAGCTGGTCTTAGTTGTATTATTGTTACCCCAGCTTTACTTCTTAGATTAATTACTTTTTATACTAAATCTTGCGTGCCAGAAATCATATAGCTTGGATAAATACATTGTATATTCATTTTCTTTGGAGATCAGAGAAGCTAATGTGACTGTAACGCAAGCACTCTTGCACTTCTTCCGAATTCTCCCTCTCACCCATTATATAACACAGAAGACTTCTATAAGACTTATACGGAACTTAAACACAGGTGGAAGATTCTTGTTGCTTGAGAGCCAGACAGGTGAGAAAGCCAAAGACCGCAGCCTCGTTCTAGTTTAGGCAATAAGAAACTTTTCTACGTCCCGAGAAAGATAAAAACCTCGATGCGAAAACTGTGGTCTACAAACACAATCTATTTCTAGATTTTCTTGGCTCGCTCTGGGCGCTTGAAGCAGAAAACTATCAGTATCAGACAGACTGCCATTCTACGTGTTTTCGGTCTTTGGCGAGGGAGACAGGAAAACAAAAACAGAACAAATCAAGGGATCGGGAGCATTAACTGCAGGGGCTATAAGTTCCTTCCAGATGGGCAACATGGTTGTTTGAAAGCACATACCATCTTGACGACAAACAGAAGGTAAGACGAACAGGAGGAGGGGGAGGAGAGGAAGAGGAGGAGCGAATCAAAAAAAAGCGGCAAACAAGCAAGCAAGCGAGAAAGAAAGCTAGCAGAGAGTTCGATTGTGTTGCTGGATTTTATTTCATGGTCAGTGCAAGGCGACATAAGGCTCCATATCTATTACATACAACGCACAGCATGGATAGGGAGAAAATAGAGAATGAGATTTATAAGCTGGCTTGCATGAATGTTCGTATCTGACCTTCTGGTCGTAAGAGTGAAAAAGAAAAAAACCCATCTACAGTCTATTTGCTTCAGATCCGTCGTACAGGAGCTGAGGAGGAAATTATGTAGGGCGAAGATGGATCCCCCGCCCCCCACTACGCCGGCCCTTCAAATGAGTGGATTAGTTCTTCATTCAACTCGCTCGGATCGTCTGATACAAGCATTGTGCAAATCGCTGCTTTGCCTACACAAGTGTACAGCTATCACGTTACGATAATTTCAGTGTATAGTCAGTCACAAAGGGCATATGGCATTCCCTCACCGCTTAGTGTGACTGGAAATGGGCCAACCTTGTTTCTAAAGGACAAAATCTAGGAACATTTATTATGGTTAATAAATGAGCCGAGCAGCAAATGTAGGACGGTATGTGTATGTGTGCCTGTACGTGTAGGTGTGCGTGCGTGTATGTGTACGTGTGGGTGTGCGTGCGTGCGCGCGCGCGCGTGTGTGTAGGTTTGTGTCTCTGCAGAGATTAAGAACGCGTCCTTGGGTTTACCGTGTGTTTCCGCCATTTATCACCTACTTGTTTCTCTTGTGTTCTCCTTGAGGAGAGTTCGGGACCTCCGAAAAGACGGTGTTGTCACCCGAACCTCAACTGTATTACCTGCTTTGTATTAATTTAATTTTGTTACTCCAACTACCCCCCCCCCCCAACACAAACACCTTCCAACCTCTAGAGTACATAAGCGTGGGCATCCATACGTAAACATTTACGCATGCACACTTACGCGTTTTGTAGTCACTGTATGTAACAATAACTCGGCAGGATGAAAGAGAACTGACTGTTCAGCTCCTTAATGCGATAGATAACCTGTGCAAATCACCCTCCATTTAAAGATGAGAAAGATGTCCAAGCATTCAAAATAGAAGGACGATAAGACAGGTGCACTGCCAAGGATGTCAGTGACACATTCTTGTCAGAGTAACACAGCATACCTACACATAACACCTTGTCAGAGTAACACAGCATACCTACACATAACACCTTGTCAGAGTAACACAACATACCTACACATGACACCTTGTCAGAGTAACACAACATACCTACACATAACACCTTGTCAGAGTAACACAGTATACCTACACATAACACCTTGTCAGAGTAACACAGTATACCTACACATAACACCTTGTCAGAGTAACACAGTATACCTACACATAACACCTTGTCATACCTCCACATAACACCGATACTTGGACTCTGACAGGGTAAAGACGTACGTTGAGGAAAAGCTCTCGAAGTGTAGTGAAAGAGCGAATAGTGATTGATTGGTCTATTGAATGATTGACTGATCTGTCGATTAAATTACTGACCTATCCCTTATCTCCAGAGTAACAAAGAGTGGATAATACAACAACTAGTTGATGTTAACTCCTAGTTCCTTCATGCCGACTAGGTCACCTCGTGACAGCTGACCAGGTTGCATTCACGTAAATCCTTTTGGGGCTAAGCATCATGAAACACAAAGGTTTCCATTACTAATCAGCTATTGATATAATTTTCATATGGAGTTGTCATCGTTGTTACCTTTGCTGCTACATCGGTGAAGTTCGCAATGCCTTTGACTTCGCACGGAAACCAAAAGAGAACAGTTTATGATACATGGCGCACCAAGGCCAGTGAGGGGATAGCTAATCAAACAGGGTGCACCATAGCCAGTGAGGGAATAGTTAATCAATCAGGGCACATCAGGCCAGTGAGGGAATAGTTTATCAAGCAGGGTGCGCCAGGCCAGTGAGGGAATAGTTTATGATACATGGCGCACCATAGCATGTGAGGGAATAGTTTATCAAGCAGGGTGCGCCAAGCCATTGAGGGAATAGTTTATCAAGCAGGGCGCACCAGGCTAGTGAGGGAATAGTTTATGAAGCAGGGCGCACCAGGCCAGTGAGGGAATAGTTAAAAATGGTGAGAGTTCTCCCCTTCTCCATTCCCCCCCCCCTTTTTTTTCAACCCTCGTGTCTTCTGCGGGACCCACATCAGGTGTGCACCTTCGGGTCCCACTTGCGCTCATATTACGGCAGTTAGGCGGTTTCGTAATGGCAACTGATATCACCACGAACATTTGTATTTGTTTGGGTTTTTTCTTTCCTTTTTTGCTTGCGAACTTGGCGTTGGTTGTGTGTGTATTTGTAGCGTTTTATCGGGTGAGCTGGAGTTTGGGGAAGAGATAAGTAATGTAGTCCCCTAAAGCTAACCCCCCCCCTTTCAATCAAAAGGGACACGACCAGATAATTCAATACATTTATTGAACTACGAACATAAAAGGATAGCAGAGGAAGGAAAGAGGTGGATGAACAAAGATGCAAAAGTGCTTGTGAGTGTGTGTGTGTGTGTGTGTGTAATAATAGTAACGTGAGGTATGTCACAACTCTCAGAACAGGAAGTGAAATAACCAGAGTACAATTAAACTAATACAACTTGTAAAACTACTTGCGGTGGATTATAATCCAATCAGGAACAGAATAATCAACACAGTATGTGTTTTCACGCTCAATAGTGGTCCGCAGTCGTAGTCCCTACCGAAGAAGACAGTATCTAACAGTAGACTCGGAATGCAGAAACACAAAGTCCGGTCTGAAGGGCGTAGACCCAGGAAGAACGGAATGCAAAGTCAGAGACGCACTGAAGACCCAGCGACGCCTTCGACAGAGATTCAGAGCAGTTCGACCTGGTTCCCCTATGGATTCCCCGAACGATAAATAGCGTAGTACAGAGTTCGGTTCGGTACCCTTGGAGTGTCCTTGACCAACCGTCACAGGATACACACGTCGCTCCTCGTAGATCCTTGATCTATAGGAACGTCCAATCACAGCTAGTGGAAATGTTCTCTTTGTCTGTTCACTCACAGTCAACTACTAGACTAACAGCGTCTAGTTGCAGGAACATGGAGAAACAACACTGACTGCTTACCCTGTTAGGTTCTCTACACCACGATGGCCTAACAACGTTCTTGTCTCTTTCTAAGAAAACGAGAAAGTTGACAAAAGGTCTCGCGGTGGAAGTGCTCAATAACTTCCCACGACGAGAAACAAGCGGATTCAGTTATACCACAAATCCTTTGATAATTTGCTATACCGGGCTAGCCCACAGCAAGGAAAGTATAGCAAAAGTTGACCGTTACAGCTTCACTAACTAGTAATACGTCCTCCTTCCTCGCTGCCTCCAACTAGATGTGACGTGACGGGCCGTGGCTTAACTTATTGGACTCGACTTCTCCAGAATCACTGGACAAACTTTTATGGTGATCTCGTAAAATGTAGATTTAATTGAGCAATCGTCACCAAAACCTTTACTGCAACAGGTCAATGGTTTCTACACCAGAGGATGACGACGCTATGAAATAATGTGAATAACTAGAGAAATCTACCGAGGGAAAAGATTCTCATACACTGATACGTTCGCTCAGTCTCACACAGGCAAAACACTACTAGCTCAAGAGCCCCCTGTCACATGTCACCCTAGGCTATTACCTGTCACTCCTAGGTAAGCCTTTTAGCTCCTCCCTTTGTAAGCTAGCAGGGGAGAGATACGTCATCACCAGGTTAATCGCTCCGCCCTTTCTGAACACGTAGGTAGGGGTAATACTACGCCATTGGTCATGGAAGTCGCCCTGCTCTCCCTAGTCTGGCTAGAACCGGTTTACTTGAGGGTAGTGCGTCAGAACGCTTACTACATAAGGAGGTAAAAATGCTAGATCGAGACCGAGGGTCACACAGAGGGGAGGAGAGAAGGAGCGCCAAGGGTACCGACACAGAATACAGAGAGGGACGTGCACCTAGGAAGAGACCCAGTGAAGCGACCACGTGCTAGCCTATGGACCTCAGTCGCCATCCTGCCAAAAGGAAGACTCCAGCTCTCTTGCAGTTACGAGTGTAATCTGCTGACCGCCTCGACGGACTGAGACGGAAAGAGACCACTGGACGTGCCTTATAAGTAAGGTCTGCTCTTACCTTAAACTTATCTTAGAGTCGGGGACGCGCTTTGATGTAAGATAAGTGTTTTTATCCTGCCGGAGACAGGAGATGTCATAGCTAGTGATTGGGCAAGTGTGCCAGTAGACGGGACTGAGTGTAGCGTGGCTGAAGCAGTGGCGTAGCTTATTTTGTGGGTCGCTGAATAGCTGTAGTGTCGGTAGCGACAAGATTGGGTGCTCTGTTGTCAGTCACGTGTCGCATTGGTGTACTACAGTAAAGCTGTTGGTACGGTAGTGACCAGAGTTGGTGCTCTGTAACGGTCGCTTCTCGTATCTGTGTTCTGCGGAAAAGTAGTGTTTCAATAGTGACAAGAGTAGGAGTTCTATTGTCGGTCACTTATTGTACGTGTGTATTGAGTGGGATCATAGGCCGATTTGGCAGTTTGGTTTCCCTCTTGCATTGATTTGAATATTTCCTTTGTCTGTTGCACGTGGTATGACGTCATCAGGCAGCGTCTTACCCTAGACACGAGCACGGTGATTCTTTG
>SMGT01007827.1:113055-126560 GCA_004794575.1 Lanistes nyassanus
GCCTGATTACGTCATACCACGTGGTATCAGACAAAGAAGATAATCAAACTCCAGAGGAGGAATCAAATTGCAAAACCAGCCTATGATCCCGCTCAACACACACATACAGTAAGTGACCGACAATAGAGCTCCTACTCTTGTCACTACTGGAACAACTGCTTCTGTGATACACAGCTCTGAAGCTATGCCAACTGAATCAATAAGTGACCATCGATAGAGCACCTACTCTTGTCACTACTGTGCAACAACTTCTACGATACACAGCTCTAAAGCTATCAGTAAGTGACCAACAACAGAGCACCTACTCTTGTCACTACTGAAACTTCTTCTTTACTGCAATACACAGATCTAAAGCTATTCAACGACCAACTATGAAGCTAAGACACTTCCACGAACCGCACTTCACTCTATACCCTCTTAGCGTACTTGCCCGGCAACTAGCTTATGACTTCTCCTGTCTCCGGCAGGATAAAACCACCTATCTTAAATAAATGGGAGTCCCAGACTCTAAGATAATCTATGGCAAGAGCAATCCTTTACTTAAAAGGCACATCCCGTAGTCAACTTACACGTCCTTACGTCGGCGTGTCAGCGCAATACACCCTGTGTATCTGGGAAAACTGGAGTTCTTCACACTTTCCACGTCTTCAGATAAGATGGCGAGGGGTCGAGGTCCGTGGGTCTACACGTGTCTGCTTTCACTAGGTCTCCCTACATTAACTCTCTCTCCATGTCCTGTCTCTCTGTGTGTGTGTCTAATCGCGTTTTTACCTCCTTAAGTAGTAGACGTTCTGACGCATTAACCTTGAGTAAACCGGTTCTGGTCAGACTAGGTGGAGCAGGGCAGCTGCCATGACCAATGGCGTATCACTCACCTACCTAAGCGTGCAGAAAAGGGGAGGAGCTAGCTGGCTAAGCTAAGAGTGACAGGTGATATCCTAGGAGCGACATGTGACAGTGGGCACACTCATATGGAAAGGTGTAGGCTATGGGCAGAAGACGAACGGAGAGATTAATGGCTTAGTCCCTAAGGGGAATGGGGGGGGGGGGGAATAAAATGTAGCAGGTATGATAGTGAGAGGATAAAAAGTAGTTAAAGGAAGGGAGACAACTTGTATCTCTAAGGCTGTCATGAAGCAATGGATGGAGATGGAGCCACTTGTGGCCAAGATGTATTACCGTAAACAGCATGCAGAGTCGTGTTTGCAGCATGCGGCAAACACCTAGAGGCAGAAGGTCATATCTTCACGGGCAGTGGCCGCCAGCACCGTCCGCTTCTGAAGTGCAGGTGGCAGCAAACTTTGAACTTCGACATCAGCCTGGCCACTGACTGTCTCAAGGAGAGCCCGCGCTCGTGTGTTCCAGTTTTTGGCCTCAGGTTCCTAAAAACAACTGCTTGGACATAAACATGATCTGAAGTGGCTTATTCGCGATGTTTAATATTAATTTCTATTTATTGCTTTCACAGACAGACAGACAGACGGCCGGCCGGCGGTTTGCCAAGCAATGAGCCACATTTGTTTAAGAAAAGGCTTTAGGACTACTATCCTTTCCTCCAGTGTAGTTAACAAGTTGTACGAATACCTCTGATTGGCTTCGCGAACATCAGCCATAAGGTTCCGTCACAAATATCTAAGTCTTCCTCCACCCATATTGAAATAAAAAGTGTGTATGGAATGGGTGTGAAACAGTACTTAATATTAGATTTTAAGATGCTAGTAACAACTCGCACTGAAGACACTGGGAGAGCACAGAGGGATTCCCGAGTCGTGAGTGGAGGGGGTTCCTATGTGAGAAATGCCGAAACTTCGACATTTTTTTTCTCTCAGCTTTATTGCTTGGTTGAATTGTTTTCTTTTTCTTGTTTTTAAAAAAATCTTTTTGTGCGGCACCGTTCTTGCCCACCCACTACATTCCGTGGTGTCACAGTGATGTATAATATATACACTTCGGGAGTCCTACATTTTTCACTTTTGGCGACCATTAAAAGTGACGTCACGTGCGGGGTGCGCAGGCCCCAGCGGTGTTACCTGTTGATGCCTGCAGTAGACTCGATCGCATGTCTACAGGGACGGTCAGCCGTGTCTCTATACATGTCTACAGTGGTGCCCTGACAACTGTCAGTGCTCCTTGCACAGCCGTCTGGCTATCGATGAGGCATCGATGAAACTGTCTTCGTCATAAGCTTCGCTCAAAGATCTTAACTATAGGTTTACAACGAGCAAAACCTGCACGGACACGTATACCACAGACACTGTGGGCGAGCTGGGGGGGGGGGGAGATCAGTAATAGGAAGAGATGGAGATAGGTAGGCGATGGAGAGATGGCAGAAAGAGAAGGAAAAGAAATGTATTTATTCATTCAATTTTTTTTGTATTGTGATCACGCAACAGTTCTGCCAAACGAAGTAAGCTTCTTATAATTATCTCTCTTAATCTTTCTCTCTCACCACCTTTAACGGTACATAGCGGCATGTAAAGACATTGTTTTCCCGACAAAAATAGCTCTTCTGGCGGTTGGTGCAAGTGGATGCAATGTGTACCAACCGTCACTTGGACGGGTGCCATGCCTCGTGTGGCTGCAGTGTTTTCACCGTAAGAGCTGCGCGCTCTAGGTGACTGTATGCACGGCCAGACACATCCAACATCTGGATCGCCGCCACCAAGCGAACGACGTATTGTGGCCGCCGCTGTCATGTCCTCATGGCCTTGCCCTCAGCTGCTTTTCACAAAAAAAAAACTGCGTCTGGTGTTTTTCCCCTCTTCACAGCACCTTATGTCCCGAGGCATTGTTCTTGATTAATTGTGACAACATCGCTAAGCAGTTTTTTTGGGACGGATAGGTGTTGGTGATCCCTGCAAGACAGCACCTGTTGTATAATGTAATGGTGAGGCAAACAATTGTTTCTAACTTCAAGGGCAGATTGCAGATCACTCTGTGCTCACCCCAACTGGCTTTGCTAGCTGAACAATTAAGCAAAAGGAGTATCGAAAAAAGCAATCAAGAAATATCGACAACAAGCAGACAAGAAACATCGACAACAAGCAGACAAGAAACATCGACAACAAGCAGACAAGAAACATCGACAACAAGGAGACAAAAAGCGTGGACAACAAGGAGACAAAAAAGCGTGGACAACAAGGAGACAAGAAACATCGACAACAAGCAGACAAGAAACATCGACAACAAGCAGACAAAAAGCATGGGCAACAAGGAGACAAAAAGCGTGGACAACAAGGAGGCAAGAAACGTCGACAACCAGGAGACAAATATGAAAAAAGGAAGACAAGAAACATAGACAAAAGACAGCGAAGACAAACATCGACAACAAAAGAGAAACATCAGCAGCAAGGAGGCAATGAACAAAGACAACAAGAAGACAAGGCACATAAGCTGACAAGGAACATCCACAGTAAGGTAAGCAAGTTCGAGGACAGTGCAAAAAGACAAGGAGCACCCGCAACAAGACAAGGGCCAGTGACAACTAACATACAGATCAAGATCCAGAACGAACAGCCACGAATAAACTTTTCCTTCCTACTTAAACGCAAAAACAACAACAACAAAAGCAAGCGTTTATTTTGGGTAAATGCCGAATAATGCCAAATAATTCGGCATCTGCACACGATATACGGTTGATTCCAGTCTATGCGCAAGAGCGCACGTATTCAGACAGCGGACGTATTCAGTCGGCGCACGTATTCAGAGAGCGCATGTATTCAGACAGAGCAGGTATTCAGACAGCGTACGTATTCAGTCAGCGCACATATTCAGACAGCGGACGTATTCAGAAAGCGCACGTATTCAGTCAGCGCATATTCAGTGTACGTATTCAGACAGCGTGCGTATTCAGACAGCGCACTTATTCAGACAACGTGCATATACAGCGTTCGTATTCAGACAGCGTGAATATTCAGACAGCATGCATAGTGCTTTGAAAGAAGAAAGACAGACAACTTCATGTTTGCTTATGTGTGTTTCTGAAGCATAGATGTACAGACAAGCATGTATATCAACGGTAACCATCCCTTGAAAAGAAAACGCTATTTTTGTGTTCTCAACTTTAAATTAAAGGTCTTTTTACAAAATAAAAGTCTTTTTTGAAAGACGCTGAAGGTAGAGGTGAAGGTACAGCCTAATTTAAGGGACTGAAAATAAAATAAACTAGAGTGGACGACACCTGTAATATACACCAACAGAAAATTGTGCAACACAAACCTATTGACTATTCGACAACGCTGTGTATCGGTCTGGGCGCCATTTGCATTTTGGATTTATTTTTGAGTTTTTCTAAATCTCGGAAGGATGGAGAGTACCTGTAGCAGGTGAAACGACAGTTTAGGTTGGACGACGATCGAACACGCGGGTTCGAGGGAGAGTTGACACGAAAAGCAAGGCAGATCGAAAGAAAAGGCCGGAAATAATAGCGTAAAGGTTCACAGAGATATGGCGTCTTATCAGACAACCCACGCTTGATCAACGGGTCCAAAGGTACAACACCCTTCGCATAATCATACGATAGTGGTTTGAGACGATATACCTGCCCATGTGTGTGTGTGTGTGTGAAGATAGGTGCGCGGTCGATAGGTTATTAATGAAATAGCTTTACGTCCACAAAGTGGAGTTTCAACACGATTTAGAACTTATTTTACTGAGAAGTTTTAGTTGCGCTCATTTTTAAGTGTCCGCTATATACATTTATAGTATACAGAGTGCCTTTATCTTTACGATTAGCCGTTGTTTTTGTATATGTGGCGGATTTGTAAACATACCTCATGCAGTTTACATAGTAACTTTCTTGAGTTACAGTTTAGGTTGTATTTAAATTCAAAGCAAAGAGCACGCCAAGTACTAAGTCTATAAAACCAACTGAGTAAGCAAATTGCTTTCTGTATGTAGTAGCCAGCAGTTGGTTTTCTATCATCTTTCTGAGCTCAAATAAATTGAGGTATTTTTACTGTTTAACCAAACAAGACGATATATCGTGGGCGTGGAAAGTACGAGACGTGGACTGTTATCTACTGATATTCAAATCTGGATTCGATATCTAAAGCGGGACCTGTTACCGAACTACTGATCTAGATCTCCTTGAAACAGTGCGCCATTGTTGAGGTTTGTTGATGCCTGTTTATGGTGGTCTTATTCAATGCCGTCGAAGGCACTCGCAGTCTAGTGCAAGACTAATTCGCGCTCGCAAAAGCTCAGTCACGGTGGGATTTTTAGATTAAGATGACACACAGGTCATAACTGTGTTGTACTTGCCCCCGGTCACCTGACCGACCCTAAAATTTTCCGCCGACCCTAACAAATCTCTCCCCCCCCCCCACCCGATCGCAATCGCACACACACAGAAATTAAAAAAAAAAATTAAGCCGACCTACCTACCCTATGTTTTTGGCCTACTTTACATGAAAGTTGGTTTTGGCTTTATAGTGCGGGTTACATCATTGTCTTGTGCATATTTTTGAGTGAGTGGAGTGAGTGGAATGGAGTGCAGTGGAGTGGTGTGGACTAGAGTGGAGGGTTGTGGAGTTGAGTGTAGTGGAGTGGAGTGAGCGAGCGAGTGGAGTGAGTGAGTGAGTGAGTGAGTGAGTGAGTGAGTGAGTGAGTGAGTGAGTGAGTGAGTGAGTGAGTGAGTGGAGTGCAGTGGACTAGAGTGGAGGGTTGTGGAGTGGAATGAGTAAGTGAGCGAGTGGAGTGGAGTGGAGTGGGTGGGTGGAGCGGGAAGCGAGTGCATATAGGTTTCGAGTAGATGAGTGTAAGTGCGCGTACACAAAGGAACCAGACTAACTGGCGGGGGGAGACAGACAAAGAAGATAGGAAGGGAGAGGGAGAGAGGGGGAGAGAGGGGGATAGAGAAGGAGAGAGCGAGAGAGAGATAGAGAGGGAGAGATAGGGGGATAGAGAGGGAGAGAGGCCACAGAAAGATGGCAACGGCACGAGATGCTGTCAATAAGGATGAAGCGAGGACATGGACAATGGCAATGATGTATTATAAGGCAAACGTTTATCATTGACTCTCCCTGACCTGCAGTGTGACAGGGGTTACTAAACTACCATGAAATAAACACCCTGTCTGCTGCAAGCTGACCATGTCGTGTTCACAGGCAAACCAGACCTTGACTTCGGGGTGGCAGCGACTTTGGGTGGTCCAAGCAGGTGAAGTGACGTCGGCCATAGAGTACGAGGATACAGCTAGGTAGGGGGGTTCGCGATTACATTCTGACACAAATAACTGACAAACAGTAGGCCGTCTGTGAAATTGAAATTTGCTCAGCAGGGCCAGGGGTGGCTTGCATGAGCGTTCTTATGAACTGTTCATACATAAAGTAGCACGTAAAATACACGGGGTGAATGGGCCGCACGACCACTCTTAAGACCGGAAAAGCAGCTACGAACGCTTATGCAAACCAACCCTGGCCCCATATACATGTAAACGGTATTTTTTCTATCTTCCTGTTTCGAGGAAATTGGAATAAGCTATTCGCTCCTGGGACGACGCAAAAACGTAATTATTACCGAATAAAGAGAGAAAAATAGGCTATTCAGTTTTCGTGCATAGGAAAATTCGAGGAACTTATTCTAGAATATCCGCCATGACAGGAATAAGTCAGTTATTCGGTTGTCGTGCATACTGGGCCTGGCGCGCAATGGAATAACGACGCTGGAAGTGTGTAAACTAGGGAAAGACATTGATTAATCGATGTGAAATGAGTATCTGAAAACTAAAAGAGGAAGAAGCAGAGGTTGCTAGTATCATAAGAGAGCACACAAAAGGAAAAAATCACGAAGCAACAATGTTGATAATGCAAACATAATACCCAACTCTGATGCTGAAATTTGTTTTATGATCACGAATATCTCTTTTACAAATTTAACTTTACGAAAATAAACATGTTATTGTTTTTATTGGGATATTCTTATAAGAATTATATATATATGTCACTGCACCACGAAACCAGTCTTAGTTCGAAATTGGGTGTTTTGAGTTAAATAAGTTTTTGAAATGTATAGTGTTTCCTGATCATTTTGATATAAGAACCATTGTCTTAGCTTAATTAGTAACAGAGATATGGCCTGTTGAAGGTCGAATTTGGGTGGCAGCCATTTTGAGAAAAGAGGCTCCAAAGTTACAGCACGTAATACTATACCAATTTCCTTATCAACACAAATGCTCGTTTTTCACCTAATTATGTTTACGTTTCAGGGAAAATGTTGCCTCTATATGATAATTTACTGTCTTAAGAATTCTTTTGTGCGAAAACGTGAAATTCGACCAGAGCGACCCCACCGACGAATTTCTGCTTGTAGCTACAAACTGGGCGTCCGACTTAAGAGTGATTTCGTTTACCTCTACATCTACCGAAGCATGTTCCTTAGGCATGGTTAATGGTATAGAAATCACCGAGTAACTTGTATGTGTTAAAAGTTTAAATCGGACTGAGGTCTTTATTTATATCCACCGTAAAGAATTGTCTTATGGTTGATTGCACCACAATTAACGGCATGCAATATTGTCTTTGGCCAAGTTGTGGTATCACGTACGGTTCAGTCTTCAGTAAAGTCACACTCAGGAAAGACGGACACGGTCAGAGACAGACAGGCCAGGACGCACAAGAGGCAGGAGGCGCTACAGAATAAGTGCCGTTGTGGAACAACAATCCTTGTGGCATTTCACAGCTACGCAGCAAAGTTTACATACATGCCACCTTACCACCCACTGAGCTACCGCAATGAGGCAGAGAGAAAAGACTCCGGGTAAATGTCCGTAGCACCGTGCTATGAAAGAACATGAGTGTAGTTCAAATTCAGAAACAGAATTGTTTTAAAAATCCAAAATTTTAAATCTTATCACTTTACTTATGTAGAAACCGACGTTCTCCCATCAGCTATATACAGGATTAGCTATTCAGACAACCTCAACCCTCGGGTACCTCCCTACCTACGTCACGCATTCTGTGTTGATCCCTCCCCCTTTATTTCTACCTTACGCCAGCACTTGTTGTCGAGAGTACGGCTGAAAATCTTGGCAAATTATTACCTAGAAACAACTTGAATCCTACAGCTCGCTCGCTCGCTCGCCCGCTTCGTTGGAGCCAAGCTGGCTTTGCGCACGGCACGCGGCTGGCTTGGGCCGTCATGAATAAACATGAGGGTAATGGACATGTAAAGGGAACAAACTGGTCCTTACTTAGCAGGCGCGAGGACTTCGTGCAGACAGATTGTTCTGTGGCAGTGGTGGGAGCTTCTGGGCGTTTGTTGCTCTGCTTGTAGCGAGTTTTATCTTCCACTCTGTGCTTTTCTTTCTGTCAGCTTCGGATTGTAACGAGCAACTGGGCCAAGCATCATGCCGGCCACACACGATCAGCTTAACAAGTACAACAAGGTTGGTGTAGACGTGTTTGTTTCTTGTTACAGACAAGCAGTCTCCAACGAGACGAATGACATACGTACACTACATTTAAATTTAAAAATACTTTAAAATATAACTTTTAGATTAAATGACTCTTTTTATTGTTGGAAATAGGATCTCGCTTCGTAGCACCTTGCTAGCGAATGACTACTGTGTGGAAACATGTCCAGGATTCACCGTATGCGAAACAAGCGAGTGCCGTTGTAGAATATCCCCCGCGATTTGTTATTGTTGTTAATATTGTGTTGTTCGGAACGCTTGAGATCATGTTTTAAGAACCATGTTGGTAACATCGGTCGATACTGTTTTTGTAAGTGGTAATAAGCGTTGTTACAAGCAGATGGTACCAGTATGCATCTAGGGAACCGTGAATTGGTGGCTGTTGTCAGAGTTTTGGCAAGGGGCCAAGTCGGTTAGCCTAAGAAAACTATCGTCTGTTATGCTAGGATAGAGGGCATGCCGGGTTCGTCGCTTTCTGATTGGCTGAAATAGGGTGTGTGTCTGCCCACACCTCGCATGCATTACCCTTCAACTGGCGAAGGACGGACGACCATAGCTGTAAACAGCTCGCACAAATGACGTTTGCTGCACTGGATGTCTGTGCCCCAACCTAGTACTTTTGGAGCTAGTCCCAGAGGCATCTAAATAAGTCCCACTGACGCAACAGATTTGGCCATCCAAGCAGGCAGGATTGGCACAGTTCCGATGTCAAAGCAACACTTCGATGCTGCTTTGCTGTTGTGTACGTGGTGGTAGCCCCCCTCCCCCCACACACTTTATCCGCTTGATCGGGGAATTGAAGGATTGCTTAGCGTACAGAAAGGTTTGCATATTCCATGTTCAGTTGTACGCGTTGGAAACTTTTGGTTCCTTCACTGGTTGATGAATAATGCAGAATAGTTTCCTCTAGCACGCAAGAATTAAGCCGGATTTAAGGTAAAACGGAGGTGGTGAAAAAAACTACAATTTATCGCGTAAACAAATCCTCCAGGAGCACGCAGTTACAAAGCCAGGGAAATTCGACTGCTTCGCTCCTTGCGTTGGAGAAAGAGCACTAGATAATGGAGTTGGGAAATGTGTCATAAACGATTTAAAGTTTGTGCCACCCACAAGTCTTCTCATGGCAGAAGTAGGATAGAAAAAAAAGCAATCACTAATAACTGTATACATGCTCAAATGGACTAATGAACGGCATCTGAACTTTGTTGCAGTTATGACGGTTGCTCACTTGTGCGCGAAAGAAATAAAACTGCTGACCCATCAACAACAACAACAGCAAACAAACAAAAAAAAAACCCCCAAGGGGGTGGGGTGTTGAAGAGTGGGAATTGGGGGTGGGGATATTTCCATGTCAGAGTTTGGTTTGCATAAATTGTAGATCTCGATAAACTGGTTAGAGAGAGAGAGAGAGAGAGTACGTTAAGCACTGTGTAATTTTTTTTTTGGGGGGGGGGGCGGCTCGATGTCAGGCGATGGATTGGGTGGCTGTGGTTTTGCATGCAGCGATCGATGCAGCCGGGCTGCTGAAATATGCTGGTGTTGGCGTCGCACAAGGACCGGGAGTTTGTACTTCCAGTCGTAACAGCGGACGTAAAGCCAGTGTACTCTGTTTTACCTGTATTTTTAAAACACGTGGACAGGAGGTAAAAACGCCTGTGAAGGTTAGCCACTGAACCGCCTTAGCAGTTGTTCGATTTAAATACGCAGTATGGCAGCCATGACTTCGCTTAAATGAGGCTGTATCATGTGTTGTTGCCTTTTATGTTACTGGGACGTCACATGGAGCGCCGTCATCAAGTATAGCTAGCCAGGACGTTACGCATCTAGCTGTCATTACTTGTATCTCCTGGTACATTGTCCAAAAAAAAAAACCCCTAGCGATAATGAACTTTTCTTCAGTAGTGCGTGCTCGAAAAGTGGACAGCCTTGATGCTTGGAGGAAACCTGGCCGACTTTATTCAGCCCCAGTCATAAATTGAGACTGGCTGCGGCTGTGAGGAGCAGAGAGAGGGAGGGGAGGGGGGATCCTGCGAGAGGCGCGGCCTGTTGCGGTCAGACGTGACCGGGCAGTTACTGATTATTATTCGATCTCCTCACGAGGCGGATGCTGATGTTGTAACATTGTCTTGGAGAGAAGACCACTGCGAGACGTAAAAGTGGGTGGCGTTTTGCAGCAGAAGCTGTGTCCGTTAACGCGGTCTGACAAACCGAATTTTGCGTAGAACGATATGAGCGGGGGTGGGGGTGGGGGTAAAGGTGAAGGTCATATGAGCTGGAACTGCGGGGCCAAAATTCTGATTTTATTTCCCACCGCCCCCAGCTAGGCGTTAGAGCGTGGTTATTTGCCTATTCGGGGGCTTTATCGGCTGGCTTAAAACACGATAGTACAAACCCACAAAAGGCTGGGGTTAAGGTAGTATAGCTGTAAATGCTCAGAACTATGATCTCCCAGTAAAATGTCCACCCTTGTTCTATCTTTCATTTGGGAACGAACTAATGATAGAAGGCTATTTCTCACGCAGTTGGCTGGCTATACAGAGAAGGTCTTGTTCGTCTCTGGTCCTGGCAACGTGTTTTGACACGGATGCAAATAACGCGATAAGATTTGAAGGTAGAGAGTAAATAAGAAGAAATGTAGTAGAGGAACAGATGTTTCACTGTTCTCGTCATATTTTCTCCTTTGGTTTGAGTAAGCACAGGCAAAACAGTCGATGGACCTGCAAAAAATGAGTCTTAGTGTTCAAGCATATTTATAGTGGCTATAATATAGTCATCACCGTTGTCATCATCACCACCATCATCATCATCATTTTCGCTGTATCCATCATGGCTGCCGGCGAAGAACTAGGACCATGGCTTACTCCACGGCCCTTGTGCCACATGTTGGGGTGCGATCGTCACAAAGATAAGTCAGAACAATAAGTAAGCTGAGCCCCGCGTAGGTCACGGGAACTCAGACTCAGCAGTCACAGCTGCTTCTAAGATGCGGATTCTCTCCCCCAACCCCCAACCCACCACCCTCCTCCCCCCCAACTCAGTAGCACCCGCCCTGTGACAGGACAGTTTTCCTCTCACACGCACACACACGTGCATGGACCTAGTCTTGAGATTTGCAAGTCTTAGCAACGGGATTTTGTAGCCGGTTATCATATGGATCCTGGAATCTTAAGTGTTCTTGGACATTGTAAACTTTCAAGACATCCAGACAGGCAGTCTTTTGCAATCTGAAGATTTTCTTCCTCCCGTTCTGCTGATGTGTAAAGCACCTGGAATATATATTTTTTTAATCTTACAGCAGATGCTCCCCCCCCAACCTAAAAGCTTCCAATAAGGCGTCCACTTCAGACACGAGATTGACGAGAATAAAAAAAGAAAAGAAAAATTGAAGACATTTTAATGAGGGCTGCATGGGCAGAGGAGTGGTGATGGTGGTGTTGGTCCTGTACGTGCACCTGTAGACGGACACGGCAGCTGTAGTACACACACTGACGCACACACAGTGATTGGGAAGAGGGTTAGATTTGGGTATTCTAGTACTGCGCACTTCGCAGGAAAGATGTCGGTCAGGGTTGCTGCAGTTCGGCTCAGGGAGGAGAAAGCGGGAGGGCTACGAACAGCGAAGATCCCATGATCTCTCTTCCTCGCCAGATTTTGGGAATGGGCGCAGGAAAACGCGATAAACGCGGCAAAATATCCTCCAAGCCTGTTTCAGTGAGGTACGCGCTGATGACGTATTTCCCCTCCCTTCCTCCCCCTCCTGCGTGCGTTTCCACCACTCTCCTCTCTCCGCAGTAACCCCGTGAGGGGGAAGACAGGAACGAGAGGGACATAAGAGTTATCTCAGAGGACGTAGAATCTCCGAAAGATGGAAATGTGATGTCTTCTGGGCAGTAGGGTGGTTGCTCCCCCCCCCCTGCATCTACTCAGCCCGTAAGTCCGGATCAGTGACCGACACAGGAATGATGCTATCTGCATCGTCTGCTTTTATCGTCTTGTCAGTGGCCTCAGCGTGAAAACTGTACATCGCCTCTTCCTTCGCTTAATCAACACATGGCGAGTCCTTAACCGTCTGAACAGTTTTAAAGAAGCTAAACACCGGCTTGTCCCATCCATGTTTGTTGGTTAAATTTTTAACTCCGTTGATAAAAGGGACAAATCTGTGCTGTCACACCTCTTCAGCTGACAGAAGGCAGACGATATGAAATCGAACACGTTGTCCACGTGTCTCGCATATTTACGGCTGCTGACTCCAGCAAGCGCAGCCTAAATCATGCCCCAGATAATCAAAAATACTGCAGACGCATGCACCCCAGTATTCGGCTTAGGATTTCTGTCAGCCAGGCCGTTTATAACTATAAGGTATGACCCCCTGGGACAACAAACAATGTGATCAGCCGATGGTTTGGCGAGATGCTACTTGAATTGTGTACTGGGCGTTTTAATTGCCAAGTACATAACCAGCCGGTAAGTTGTTTCCTTTTGCTGATCAGTACACAGCCAGAAGACGTAATGTCGTCTTAATATCACAAAGGGAAGGCATTTTCTTGCACGTGATCTCGTTCCGAACAATTGGATTGGACGGAGAACAATTGGCCGGTGTATCTGCAGTCTGAACCCCCTACGAAAGATCTTTACATTTTTCTTCTCATTTGGGGGCAAGACCTAGTGCATGGTGGTCGGGTCGTTTGTACATCGCTAGTTTGAAGGCCAGAACAAGAACGGCCACAGGCGGTAGCTTCTGTTGAAGAAAAAATAGATATTTATACATTCCAGGGTTTATCAGTAGGTACTGCAAAGTTATAACCAGTGAGTGGACCGGTGGGAGATGTGTGTGTATGGGGGTGGGGGGTGGAGGGGAAGTGATGAGTGGGGGGACCCGACCTCTGCAGTATCTTATCTCCCCCTGCTCGTCATGGGTTCTCTCCTCTTCCTGGTGGCTGGAGTTGCCCACCTTGAGGAATAATGTCGGCGAGAAGGGTTCTTGCCAGTCCGGCGAGGCACCACAAGACTCCTTTCAGACCCCCAGACCGTTTTCTTGCTCCAGCGGCGGAGTTTTGATGCTGTCAGTGCCGGGAGAGTAGGCAAGGGGGGG
>SMGT01007827.1:126593-139107 GCA_004794575.1 Lanistes nyassanus
GGGGGGGGGGGGGGGGGGGGGGGGGGGGGGCTGAGAGGATATTGAGGTCTGCCGTGTGAACGCTATGTAGGTTGATGTATGGAGTTTGCCGAGAGAAGGACGAAAGGATAGGATTTCGATATCTGCAGGGATTCTTTGAGGTCAGCCTCGCTTCTGCCCGACTTTTATTGGGGGGGGGGGGACGGGGGTGTCTTGACCGACATGTACAGATGCGGTCCTTCTCTACAATTAAAATAATTCGCTCGTGCACACTTGCTCGCACGTACGCGCGCGCACACACACACACATGCACGAGAGTGACAGCTACTGTAGCTTTAAAAGACATTTCATCGTTATCTTATAGCCAAATAGATTTTGTAAAGTTCATTGAGACATTTTATAATATTAACAAGGTTTCTTTTCTTTTTAACTGGGTGAGTTGTTTCCTAAGTGGGAGAATATTCTGGGTGATAAAGAAATGCTGGACATGCATCAGACCACAATTAGTTTAATTTACTGTGTTGAATCCTTTCGGCGGGAAAGGAGGGTGTGGGAAGAGAAAAGATGAAGCCTCGTTGTTAGACCACTGCGAGGGGACCTGGGCAGCTGTGCGAGTGGAGCTTCGTGGAAGGTTGCTAGTCCGAATCCAGAAGTTGTCAACGATTATATCTTGAAGTGAAATATTGTTCAGACTCCATTCGGCCTTCCCCCGAAAATTAAACTGGCCATATCAATGTAGCTATCACTTTGATGGTTCTTTCAGTACATAGCTTAGTAATAGGACCCCGATCTCTCTATCTCTCCCCAACCCTCCGATATAGTCCGAGATCATTGCAAGGTGGAAGGACTGTCCCTATAAAATTACCTACCTGCTACCACTGCGTGAAAATGTGCGTTTACTGTGTAAAGAGCAAACGCGGTTAGACTACGTCACGTAAATGATGAAGTCCGAGATTTACGCGAGATATACACGCTTCCTCATTTCATAGTAAACGCACATTTTCGAGCAGTGGATCGTCCGATCTTTCGTGTTGAACATTGCTTGCCTTTGTCTGCTTTTCACGCGGCTTTCCTGTGTTTTTGCTGTTCAGATTGAGGCCTTTGTGAAAGGCTTCAAGTTGTCGACGTCGTCGTACAAGCGCGTGATGCACTTGCTCAACCAGGAGATGAACAACGGGCTGCAACGTCACACGCACACAGTCGCCGACATCAAGATGTTCCCCACCTTCGTCAGGTCCTTGCCCGACGGCAGCGGTAGGTGCTGCCAGCGTCCCCTGGCGTAGTGCCGTGTGCATGAGTGGAGGCTAGGCCTGTCCCCAGGGTAGCAGACTTAGCGCAGACTAGTCTTCGTGAAATATCTCCATCTCTACATATGAGATTCCCTTCTCCACTCTACAGTATCGAGTCTTAGGGATTTTTTGGCATGCAACTTTCTTTTTTTCAATGTTTTGTTGGGAGGGGTTCAGGGTTCCTCAGAAAAAAAGGATTATTTACTATTCAGGTTTAGTTCGAGCCTTCGAGGATAGAACTAACTTCGATTTCTGCACCCAGTTCTTTGAGAATTCTTTATTTATGGGTGGAATGGTTGTTAACTTCTCAACCATAAGCGGGAGGGGAGAGGGGAGGGTCATTTGAAGCAATTTTCCTGGTTCACATATATCTTATCATCGTTGGTAGCGAAGTCCAGTTATCATAGGTATAAACTTTTATTGCAGAAAAGGGAGATTTCCTGGCGCTGGACCTGGGTGGAACCAACTTTCGAGTATTGCTGGTGAGACTTCAAGGGCATGACATTGACATTCAATCCAAGACCTACCTTATTCCTCAGCGCATCATGTTGGGCACCGGCACCCAGGTATATATTTCACCTGTGGATTTTATTTATGTATTTGTTTTTTCACAAGACTTCCACGGTTTCTTGCTAGTAGTGAATCCATGCATGTCAACAACTCAGTTTCAGACTTCTGTTCTAGTTGCAAGGTCACATGCAACCAACTCTAAACATCGCTGTGATACTGAATAATATTTTAATTAAAGCACTCTTTTTCGTGTTTATCGAGGGCTAGCGATGATTACGTTTGTCTAATTGGGGAACGTGTTTCGTAAACAGAGTGAAGGAGAATAGTTGAAACGAGGTGTTATCCTTGCTGCACGCATTCCCTCCACGCTTGATTTTTTTCCCGGTCATTAATAAACAGAGCGCTGCTTGGTTCTGGCAGCGCCCTTGGCAGCGTGCCCTTGGAGAGAAGCAAACAGCAAATAAAAATCCTGAAAAGGCCCTGTTTTTGGACCTAAATTGATATTTCGAGATTGGCCTTCCCTTGTAGATGACAGTTAACTCTCTGTGCATGTACTGCGCTTTTTTCGGAAGTGTGTGGGGTGGGGGGTGGAGGCTGTTAATGGTAGAAACAGCAGTCAAAAATAGGTCAGATTGCGCAGCAGAGAAGTTTTTCAGCTTTGAAAATCAGTGGGCTAGCAAACAGCTCGATTTGTTGCATAAAAAGAAGGCCAACTTTAGCCCTAGAAGGCCTGTAACCCTGAACGAGGGATACTTTTCAGCTGAGCGGTGTTCAGGCGTGCTTAGTAAAGATATAGTAGCGGACATAGTAAAGATTTTTAATAAAGATTTTCGGTTTTGTTTTTTTCAGTAAACGGAATGAAGACACTAAAGCAAAAACGCTGTCTCGAAAGAATGATACTTTGGAAGCTTTACATGTAATCAGTCACGTCTTAAAAATCCACAGATTATGGACGTGATATAACCTTTGTTAGTATGCAGGGGTATTTTTAGCAGGCTCCACCGAACCTATATCCTTATTGTCAGAGTAAATATTGTACAGTACGGTTCTCAGACTGTCGTCACATGTATCGCCTTACGGTGTTGGAAGTAGGGTACTGTGCGCAGTTACATAACGAACTGTAAGGCTGGAAAGTGTCCAGAAAGGCAAACGGGCAACAGAGCAGGCAAGCTTGATGATCTGGACACGTCTTTGGAATTTCGGAAATCAGCTTTAGCAGCGTGAGTTTTAGATGTCAAGAACGAGGATTATTTCCACAGAGTCGGTAACCGTATAGAGAGAAAATCCCTAGGGGTATTCTAAGTATTATTACAGATGCGCGCGCACTCCCTCACTCCCTTCTCTCTCTCTCCCTCACTCTCTCAAGGAGTCTGTATTCGTAAAACGGTAATTTTCTTCCCTTGCCTCCACCGTGCGCCAAGATGAAAATAAAATACCCTCACGATAGCGAAAATTTACCCAAGCAAAGTGATAAAAGCTCAAACCGCGCTAATACGTTCCATGCCAAATAAGAACGAAGACGAGTCTTCAAATGAACGTGGTTTTATTTTTAAACAACAGTGTTGGTGTATTATTTACGCACATTAATTAAGAAACTGTATTTAGTCAGTCTTTGGCTTCAGGTTGGTAGCGGACTGTGTGGATAGGAAAGAGGGGTTGGTGTTTGCTGTGAGGTTCTTGCTCGTTTGTACTGCCAACGAATGACACCAACGTTCACGTCTGACTTTCTGGTGTCGTTCAGCTGTTTGACCACATCGCCGACTGCATCGGCAAGTTCGTGCGCGACCACAACCTGACGGGTCACACCTTGCCGCTGGGCTTCACGTTCTCGTTCCCCTGCAAACAAGAAGGACTCGCCAAAGCTCGTCTGTCCAAGTGGACCAAAGGCTTCCGCTGTGAGGGCGTCGTGGGCGAGGATATCTGCGCCCTGCTTCAGGAGGCGCTGAAGAGAAGGACGGTGAGTAGGTTGGGGAGATGGTCTCAGGGAGGTGGAGGCAGGGGGTAGATTGATCGGGAAGGAAGTCCACTGTCACGTGACTAATGTCACGCCCAAGGCCGCGACGTTCCCGAGCTTTCTCAGTGTTCTGAAACCAAAGAACTTGACGTCCGGGTCCATAAACTTTCTATTTACAGTTTAGGGTGAGGCATCTCGGCGCAGACTTGTTGTTGACTTCCTGGTGTGGTTGTTGCAGAACTGCAACGTGGAGATCGTAGCCATTGTCAACGATGCCGTGGGCACCCTCATGTCCGCGGCCCACATGGACCGCAACTGCGAGATCGGCCTCATCCTGGGCACAGGCTGCAACGCCTGCTACATGGAGACGCTGGGCAACGTGCAGACGTGGGACGAAGAGCAGAATCACCCGAACCAGGTGAGACAAGGGCACGGGGTCACGGGGTCACGAGGGTCACCACTCACCACTCACCACATAGGCTTTGCCTATAGTCTTCCTGGTGTTGCTGTTGACTTTTGAAAGGGGTAGCAGTAGTGGTGTTGTTGGTGTTAAGATGTGTCACGTGCCGAAAGCAGGCAGACGTACGTCACTGGGAAGAACGATGACTAAAGACTGTGCTCATCGTTCTGGACGTAGACTGTTTGCAGTGGTTTCTGTCAGCAAACAGAATCGTCACTAGCTTGCTGTTTGCTTGCGTTTCAGGTGATCATCAACACAGAATGGGGTGCGTTTGGCGATAACGGGTGCCTGGATTTTCTGAGAACCGAATACGACAGAGAACTCGACACTTTCTCCATCAACCCAGGCAAACAGATGTGAGTCTGTTTTTTTTAAAAAGTCAAATCTACAAGACGAACTGCGTTTTGAAATGTACGTAAGAGTTTTTGTTCGGGATTTAGCTGTGTCAAGCTGCATACAGTATCTCCTGTGGAGACTTCCCAGTATGTGGTCGTCTCGCATCGTTGCTTCTTGACCTATGACAGTGTCTGCGTCAATGATCCATCATTTGAGATTTTCTGGACTTAATGCTAGTATTTAGTCATAGACAAGGACATTTCTGGTTTGTCATTGTCATGTCTAGTTAAGCATAACAATCCCCTTCTCTGCTTGGGTTAGTCGCTCACGGTGCTGTCTGACTTGTATAGTTTCGCCTTATTTTTCTTCTCCTATCTCCCCAAACATCCCCCGACCATCCCACAACCTGCCGCGATGCTCGATGAGCGGCACACGTGCTTGTCTTCTTCCGATCTGAGAAGCCTTAGTATAGCAACAGGCTGTAGATTGTCCGTATTTTCTGATACTGCGGTGGCTTGCATGTGCGTTCGTATCTCCTGTTCATTTGTAACGCCGCACATAAAATACATTTGGCGAATGGGCCTTATGACCAGTCTCGTGATCGGAAGGACAGCTGCGAACACTCAGGCTAGCTAGCCATAGAGTTTAGTTTCGAGAAACCATTCAACGGGCCGTGGCCTTCGGAGCTGGCGAGATTTGTGTGCACATGCCCAAAATTTTGCTTCACAGAGAAGACCGGGGCACACACATTGCTTCGTACTTTGCTGTTTTCCCTTATCAGCCAAATATAGAACGACAGATTAAAAAGTATTACTGGAGACGCCCCACAGTTCGATTCACAAATAAGCATTCCCTTCCTCATAAGAGCCATTCACATTAGCATCGAAAAATAAACGATGTAATGAAGGGTGTTTCCCAATCAAAGAACCCTGGCTGACATTTTGAGAAACTGAATCCCCCCCCCCCCCATCCACACACACACCCCACCCAAACACAAAACCGATAATAAAGAAGCCTAAAATAATTTTTAAAAATCTTCAATTTACCAACTGCCTCGGCGAGAAGAGTAGACAAGTGTAAGCAGCAGACTCTGAAGCTTCTGTTTAAGCCTGAACGCTTAGTGATAGGTACCGTTAAGACTTTTTTTGTAGAAGGACGAAAAGAACACTCAGGAGTAGAGAAACATTTTGTGTTCCCGAACTTGAAACATGTCTCTGTCTGTCCGTCTGTTTACCGGTAGGTCGGTCTTTTAATAATTCTTCCCTATCGTCCTTAGTTTTTTTTTTCTCGCACTCTTGATAAAAAATGATTGGAAAGAAAAGCATTATGAAGAGAGAAAGTGGGAAAGATACAAAGCAGCACAGCGTGTTGACTGGCATGTCTGCTGTGTGCTGGCAGCATGGAGAAGATGATCTCCGGCATGTACATGGGTGAGATCGTGCGCCTCGTTCTGGAGAGACTGACGATGGAGAACCTGTTGTTCCGCTCGGTGGACCACGAGTGCGAGCTGTTTGAGCGCGGCCGCTTCTACACCAAATACGTGTCTGAAATCGAAAGGTGAGCCACTGTTACGGTCGCCTCCTCAGGGAAAGTCGCTCGAGTTTCTCAGAAGAGAAATAATTTTCCAGCGTCTGTTCACCAAGCATCTTTGAGCTTTGCGATTTGTTTTTGCTTTATAGTTTGTTAGCTTCTTATAGAAAAGCTTATAGAAAAATAGATTATTAAATAGATTATTGTATGCTGTATAATTCTGAATAGATCTCTCTAGAACATCTCCCCGATATATAACTTTGCTAAGACAATTTTTGGGCGAGGGGATTGGCTATTTGGAGTCTCTGGCTTTCAAATTTCACCATAGATGGAGCCATCTCAGCGGCTTGCCGGAAGCTGGGGTGCTACAAGAGACATAGCGTGCATTTCTTATGACCCTTTCGTTGTTGGCATCCCTTGTTCGACAAACTGCTTACAGCTTTACTTGTTTATTCTTTCTTTGCCCACATCAGCGACACTGACGAGTTTTTCCGCAACACGAAGCAAGTCCTGGATGAACTGGGCGTGGAGAACTACACGACTGAGGACTGCAAGATCGTCAAGTACGTGTGCACGCTCATTTCGGCACGTGCCGCCTTCCTGGCTGCCGCGGGTAGGTGCACAGAAACAACAGCTTCTTCTTCCTTCCTTCCAGTTTTAGTTGTGATGACCTGATGGGCTAGGCGTATTTTTGCAAACGCGGTCACGTACAGCGCGCGTGCTTGCAGAAGTCTTTTGCGCAGTGTCTGCGCGCGATTGCGGGTTGTCGGTGGGGGCTGGTGGTGTCGAAGCTAGAAACACCTGACTGTGAGCTCTGTGCTGTGTGCTGTGTGCAGGCCTGGCGTCCCTTATCAACCGCATGAACAAGCCCGAGGTCACGGTGGCTGTGGACGGTTCTCTGTACCGCTTCCACCCTCGCTTCCACAACCTCATGTGCCTCAAGATTCAGGAGCTTGTCAAACCGGGGCTAAAGGTCAGTAGTACCAGCGGTGGTGGTGGTAGTCTTAGTTCCGCGAAGTACTAACGGTTTTTTTAGTCAAAAATATTCACTAATCACGGATGAGTTTGAAGGGGCATCCCTCTAGCTTTTTTTCGTCGTACACACAGTTTCCCTTATGAGTGTCACAGATTTTTGTCCCTGTCTGTTGCAGTTCAAGCTCGTTCTTTCTCACGACGGAAGCGGAAAAGGAGCGGCGCTGACGGCGGCAGTCTCACTGCGCCTGCGCAACATGAAGTTTGTCCACCAGACGGAGGCCAAGGAAGTGCCCCTGCAGATCGGTATTAAGCAGGAAGCCTGACTGGCCAATCCCTGTCTGGAGTGAACGCCGACGCCCCGCTGTGCGAGAAGCTTCTATCGCTCACTACGATTCTCATCACACATCAAGACATTACCAACAGGACTGGGGGAGGGTCAGGTGGGTTACACAAAACCTGAAGGGGGGTGCAGCTTGGAAACTTTCTCTGAGCGTGCATCTTCGCGCGGCACTTTTCTGCCTTTAAGATGACGGGTTACAAGACTTTTCTTTGCGGTTTCAAGCAAGCTCTTGGTGAACAGAACTGTCGTCTGCTGGGGAAAGTGATGATGCTTCTGCGATGGCAGCAGCAGCAATAGCGTCTAGGCAGCTCCTTCATCTGGGATTCAAGCAGTAGCAGCCAAACGACTGGTTGATTTCTGCCTTTTTCCTTCTCGCCTCTTGGGACGGAAGCAGTAGCAGCCATGTTTTGGTTGAGTTCTGTTTTTCTCCCTAACATGGAAATAGGCAGTAGCAGCCATGACACTGGTTGAGTTCTGCTTTTGAACACCGCTTTTCTTTCTGCGTCTGATACCAAACGTGAAGGCCTTGAACAGAACCGCTTGGGTGTCGCTGTCTCTCCCTCCCTTGTTTGAACGAGCTACCTCTGAGAATGTGCACGAGGGTGCGAGGCGTGTGTGCGCGTGATGCGGACTTGAAGAGTTGGTCCTCTTTCCCAGCCACATCCGGCCTTAGATTGTCAGGATGGAGGTCACGAAGGGAAGGAAACTCTTGGAGGTGGAACCGGAAGTGGCACTTACGTCTGTGAAGGACTTTTCGCCTGGCACGCGCGAGTCTTCTTGTGTGGGGGCAGAGGTTGGGGGAGTGAGAGAGCAAGCAAACACTTGGCAGCGCTGTGTACATGGTTTGTGTGAAGCTGCTACAGAGTGGACTCTTGTGAAGAATGTACGCTAATGACATTCTGCAGGCAGACTTGGACTCAACACCATTTCCAGTAGGATGAGACATCACGAATAGGCGAAGCATTTTTTCTTTCTTTCCTTCCTTCTGTCTTTCTTTCTACACTGATCCTACAGCTATTTTGTAAGCCCCTTGAAGCAATTGGCGTAACCGAGATTCGTTATTGTGATCCGCTGGTTCATCGTTCTTCTTCATTCTCATCGGCACCATCATGAAAAGTTTGTGTGTCGGGATTTTACTGTCATTGCTAGCTTCCATCCATCTTTTGGATTGCATTTTTTTTTCATTCATCGTGATCGTCTTCGTCTTCAGCTCGTAGCCTGACGTTTTGTTTCCCTGCAGAACATTGCCGAGTGCAGGCGGTTGTTAAATATTTGTGATCAGTATGAGATTGTGATAAACGGTGGACGAACAGACCGGCGCACTATGTGACATTTAGCTGCGAAGGGTGTCTTCGCACGGCAAGAATGAAGGGGAATTAGAGTGGACATATTTCCATTGGATGACGGACCTAACTTCCGCAGGTTTGAGTAAGCGGGATATGTCGTAAGGCTTGTTAGTTTAGGGTTACTGTGACGTCAGGATGAGCGCAGTAACAGGACAGAAGAAGGAAGCCATGAATGAGAAGCTGTGCTGTAAGAAAAGAACAAGAATAAACTGCGATAAATGTTGATTAGGACTGTAGGTTCGCAGTGAAAACTCTTTTGGCTAATATTTGGATACTGAGCAGGCTTTTCATTTCTAAATGCATTGAGCTGCCATGTAACGTGTTTATGGATCGACAAAAGATGAACAGACATCTGCAAGGTGATAGTTTCGCTAAGCAGCATTATTTAGCGCGAGGTTATGGTAGTAGACAGTTGTGATTCTGACTATTCCTAGATCCAGTCTGTCTTTCCTAGCGAATTTCTGCAGACATTAGGACGGGTTTAACGCATTCGTACTATAGGACAGAAACTCTTCAAAAGTGCCCGTTATTGAAGGGGAAAGGAAATTTTCGACTTCCGAAAAGGCACGTGTTGAAATGCATTCCGATGTTACTCCTTAATTTGTCTCATGTTCCCACCTCCCACCCCCTCTCAGCTTCCACACTGCCATCTACATACGTTTCTGTTATTAGTCGCAAAATTTAAATTTATGATTCCCTGCTTATTGAAAGCACGCGCTCTCTCTCTATACCTGCACGCGCGTGTATGTGCATCGGTACACTTATGCGTATTGCATTTCAAATCTGGTTAGGTGGTTGGCTTGAGCAGAAACCAGATTTGCAAAAGAGATTTTACTGACTACAGTGCAGTACTTATAAAAAAAAGTAATTTTGGGAACAAAATTGCACAGAAATCAATGCTGCATATATACACGTGTGTAAATGTAATAATGAATTGTAAATCTGTAAGGAGGCGCAATCATTTTTGAGAATGGGTACTTTCCAAGCCGTTCTTCACATACCAAAACTAATTTTTTAACATAATAGAATGGCATGGACACATTAACAGTACCTAAACAGAAGAAAATATAGTGTGGATTGAATAGCTTGTTATATTCCCTCATTATATCTAAGACTGTGATAGTGTCACGTACGTAGTGTTTTACTGCTTCTGAAGTAGTGACATGTACGAAAGTAATTTTTAAAAAAAGTTCCTATATCAAAAATGACACATACACGAAAAACGAAAATAAACCCAGGCGGTGGGAGGGAGAAGAGAGAGAAAACACAAGCGAAGGAGAACAATCCCTTTCCTCCGTCTGGGAATGGAAGCGTCTTGGTAAATTTTCCCAAAATTTCTGAAATATCGCGTGCAGTTGTGGATAACGCTGCAGCATTTTGAGAGCAAGACTTTAATTTTATTTTTAAATTTCAGTCGTGCGTAGACATAGTATGCTGGGGCCGTACGTTTGACGTGCGCTGTAACATCGTCTGACCCCTCAGCTCTAAAGTGGAGGGGATTCCAGTATAACAAATTAGTTCTGAACAAGCTTCGCCATCTTTTGCCTTTCCTATTACGCTAGCAAACTCATTCGTGCCTTTTGGAGGAGGGGATTGGGGGTTCAGAAAAGAAACACACTTTATCAGTTAGGAAGACTAAACCAGAGCTGGGGGTGGGATGTGTAGCTGATTTGAGGGTGCCCATTTTATTATTGGCTTTTAGCGTTTGGAGGAATATAGCGTGTAGATGTGTTGCTCCTTTTCTGTTCACTGTGATGTGCGGATCTGCAAAAGAACATTAGAGGGGACATTGGGGTGGGGTGGGAAATTCGGCTGGGTTTACCTCACTATTGTCACCAGCTGTTGTTGTCGCGAGTTGCAGTGTTCGAAGCTGTCTCGTGGACTTGCCGGGAGCTGAATTTCCAATGTGTTATCGTGTCTTTCCTGCATCTGTTTGCATATTGCTCACACCCACACACTTGTTTCTTCAGAGCTGTGATGAATGTTCTGTTTGTTAAAGAGTTGGAATAGGGTACTTGCGAGCGAATGAGAGAGCGAACGAGAGAATAGCAGTATTAATTACTGGCAGCTTTATGCCTGCTGATGGTATTGTAGTTTGAGCGTCTTCGTGCTTGAACAAGGCGCATACTGAGCCTCATTTACAGTACGTGTGTTTGCATATACTCTTACAGAAACTCATTGTTAACTGCGAGATATTTTATTTGCTGGATTAAAAAAATGTTCATTCGGTGAGTCCTGTTATGAGAGATCGTCGGAAAGAACTGAAAAAAGTGCTCAGTGAACGCAGGCCAAGCGGAGAAATAATCGCGACGCGACGCGACACTGCCATGCGTTTATGCCTTCCGGCACCTGTACGGAGTCAGACGAAGGCTGGAGAGCACAGGTGTCCGGTGAAACTTGCCTATAAGACTGGATGCTGGCTGCGGCAGGCCAGGATGCGTCTTCTGTCCCTTCACGGGCTAATGGTGAGAGACAAAACACCTACCCGAACTACCCGTACTGTACGAGTTGTCATTGCTGTTCTCATGCATCGGCTTTTTTGTAGCCTTGTACACGATTTCGTTGTCCTGTAGGTGACCAACCCTGCTATAGAAAATGCTTTTAACCAGAAACACCGCATACTGTATTTTAAAGAGAATCATATACAAGCCGTAACGCCAAGCTGTGCCTCATGTTTTTATTTATTTTTTATTTTTACATTTCGGAAAAATCGCACTGGGGATTATTTTGCTGGCTGTTAATGTTTTTCCTTATACATGGCCTTTTAACATATGGATTTGTAAAACAAAATACTTCATAATGGTTTAAGCAACAAGGTTCGGAAAATAACCTCTTGCTGAAATTTCTGCGGCACTGAAGTACTGTTTGATGCATTTTGTTGCGAGGTGACGTGATTACGCTTACTCATATCTATAGATGTATATGTGTAATAAAGAGTGTAAGCGGCCTGTTCGCGTCATTCGACCGATTTTTATGGGATAACGCTGGAAGATTAGACGTACAGACTAATATTATAGACGTATTACAAAAGCATAACAATGTTCTTTTTATATGCAGACAGAATCTTTCGAACTATGCTTTGTTTTCATTTTCCGCTGTAAGATTTTAGTACTCGAATGGTAGCTATCGTGTGTAAAGGGATACCTCAAGTGATGTGAATAACTACAGCGGCTGGTTGTTTTTTTTTTGGTGGGGAATGTCTACTTACCCCCAGATGGTATATTATTTTCCTTTTGACTGGGAAGACTATTTACCTCCAAACGGTACATTATTTCGGAAATCGCGCCTACGTCTTAACATGCTGTGTTTAGACATCTTATTTTGTGTGGGCAAGATGTGTCCAGTGGCCTTGAGTTACCCCGTTTTTTTCCCCTGGCGCATTAATGTAATAAAGCATTGCAGCAAAAAAAAAAAAAAAGTACTTCGTGTGTTACTCGTCTGGCTTTCTGGGTGCTTACGTGGTTCTGTGTGCGAATCTAGGCCAGCGCATGCCTGCGCGTGAATTTGTTGGTGTATTGTGGTGATGTCAAAACATAGGTCAACTGACTGAAACGAAAATCTTTAACTCCCAACCCCATTTAATGTCCGGTGGGCAGCGGGCGGAACAGAAAAGCTTTTCAATGCAAAGTTTTCATGCACGTAATTTATCTAGAGTACAAGTCCAGAGGAAGATGAGAATAGATTACAAAAGCCTACACGAATACACACACACACACACAGAGATAAGAGCTGACACTGGGAGTTAGGAGTACGTGCGAACAGGCGCGCCGCCCCCCCCCCCCCCCCCCCCCCCCC
>SMGT01007828.1:0-77349 GCA_004794575.1 Lanistes nyassanus
CGGCACCACAGCGCTTGAGAAAGTCAGCTTGAGCCGCTCAGTGAGTTGTGCGCACGAGCTACAGGCTCTGTGCGCATGCGCGGAGGGGGCTTACCAGGGTTGGTATGTGGGTTGTTTTTTTGGAGGTTGCGGTTAGGGATCGCTAAATTGAGAATATAGCACTTTGGGTCATGGTATAGTATTGTGACAAGAAATACTAAGCTGGCTTAATTTTTATGGAGTATAATCGTTTCACCCAATTTCCATTTTACCCAACAACCAGTTCGCCCACCTCATGGGTTGTTTCACCCTCTCACGATCGATTTGCTCACTTGCTAAGGTCAGTTTGCCCACCTTAATGTGTATACAGCCAAGTCAACCAGTTTGCACAATTAATAAAGAACAAATGAGGACAGAGCTCTTAAATTATCGAAAGATAACTCCAACAAAGATACTGGCAGCGCTCACACATAGCCGTATGCAGACGCCTGTGCCCAAAGGGAGCTTACCGTACCCAAACACGTAGCAAAGAGAGGGCCGAAAGAAAGGAACTTGGCAGATCCTCAAAAAAGATCTGCCATCCCTTTCTTTATAACGGTGCTATTCTTCACACAGCTAACCCTCGGTGCACGTGTGCATACAGAGAATCCTTGTTAATAAAGTCAGCCCGCTCACTAAGCGTGTGTTGACAACTAGGATTCAACAACGAACACAACATAGGACAAATACATGAAATCCTCAAGGTGCAAATTATAATTAATAAAGAACAAATGAGGTAAGCTCCATTTGGGCACAGGCATCTGCAAACGGCAATGTGTGAGCGCTGCCAGTATCTTTGTTGGAGTTATCTTTCGATAATTTAAGCGCTCTGTCCTCATTTGTTCTTTATTAAATCACAAATCAAACCCACCTATCCAGGGTCAGCAGGGGAAGGGGGCGGGTTACCTTCGCCTTTCGCCTGACCACCTCCCTCACTCCTCTGCACACTCCCCCAATTGGCTAGGGCAACGAGCAGCCAGAATCATAACAATCACTTCAGACATATCTTTGAAATTTCATTTAAAAAAGTGCAAGTTTGTGGTATTTTAAGCATCAATCCTTTTAAAAGTGCATTTTGCATTACATCTACCTTTAAAAATTTAATGCAGGGCTCAAATTATATCTGCTTGTGGCTGCACAGGTGTTCTCAATATCAAAGAAAATATTTTCGGTGTTGTATGCAAAGATCACCAATCTCATGTTACGTTCTGCTTACACACATCTGGTGTTGCAGAAACTAGGTAAGTCATTCGAACACTCAGAGTTTGGAATCAGATATATTTTATCACCTCTTAATCAGTCTGTTGCATCACAATAAAGTACCTGTCAGCTAACAGCTTCACTCATTCTCTCTCTGACTCCTCATGGCCAGCAAGTCTGAGAATGAACATCTTCAGTATTTGATAATCATGGAAAGGGGGAGGGGAGGTGGGGTGAGCAAAATGATTTAAGCGAGTGGGTGAATCAACCAGTGAGGTGGGCAAATCAACCAGTGAGGTGCGCAAACTGGTTGGGCTATATGACCAGTCTGCCTTTTTTTTACTGATTAAAAATACAGTATTCTAATATATTAGACATGTACATCACTACGATTCTCACAGTATGCAAATTTAACTTTTAATGTAAAATTAGTTTTACAGAAATGTGTGCTATGAGCTTTTTTCCCTTCTTGATGACAGTCCTACTGCTACCTAGGTGGAAGACAACAAGGTCCTGAATTTCCATTTCCTAGCATGTCAGCTCCCCCTGAACTTCTCACCACTCTGGCCCTGTGATCATGTCACGAGAGTGGACTGAGCATCTCAGCAGGAGGCGAGGGCGAAAGGTTAATGACAATGTGCTAGGAGCATATTTAAAGAGCTGAGAAAAGTGGAAGGTGTCAGTCAGTCATTGATTCCTTCATTCTTGAGCATCTTCATCGTCAGAGATCTTGATTCTGAGTCGCTTGTACATATAGCACCGGCTAGGAAGGTCTGTCCTGTGCTCTCCCAGCGACGTGAAATATAAATGTATTAAAGTTGCAAGTAGAAGCGAAGACGCCTTGTTGCTGTGTTTGAAGTGGAAGGATGACAGAGCCATTGCCACAACTGCAATAGTAACCGAAACCGCTACCGCTCGACCCTGTTACATTTTAAATGGGTTGCAAATGTCCATCATAAGCTGAAGGAGAAGGAAGGTGTTCACATGCTCAGACCTTACTACTGCAAACTGACTCTTATAAGAATGTTCATGAAGTGGGTTAGAACACAGACACAAAATACCTAATAACAGGCTATACAGCAAAAGAAGCTAGTCAGTTGCTGGCCTTGTTAAACACAGGAAACACTAGAAGGTAAAAGCCACACATAAAAATAGCCAAAGGTCAAGGTGAACCAAAATCTCACGGACTGGGTGAAGTTCTTTAAGGAAGTGCTTCCAAAAAGGCCAAAGAAAAGAGGATATGGCTAGCAGCTCGTGCAGTTTGACTCACTTGAAAATCTCCCTGGCCCAGTCTCTTATGGCAGCTCTCTTCCTGTACTTGACCATTATGCACCTATAAAGGGACTGCCACATTCACAAAAGGGTCCTCTCTAGTGCATGGGCACCCTGCATGAAGCATCCACATGGCCTTTTCTACAGTAGTCATCTCACCCTACAGAGATGGACCTCTGTTATCACATTGCAGGTGTTTTTTGGCACAGATATCTATGTCCTACAAATAACACGCATATTGCAGCTGAGATGTGCAGATATGTTCAAGCTTCCCTACCATTCAGAAGGAGACACCATGGCTCAGAAGAATGTCAAGAGGCTCACGTCCCAACCAGGTAAGTTCAAAGTGCACATAATGGGCCAAGGGGAGAATATGGTAAGGGAAGATATGTAAAGCACTTGCATCCCAAGTCCAGTAGTCTATTTTTGGCTGAAAACCTGGACAAATGGTAAGGAGAACAGTGATGTCCTGGTCAGATGCCAACACTCTGGCCTACCTGCGAGAACACAGATTTCACTTCTCTGCCTGTTGTAGTTAAGACCAAAAGAAAGGCTGTCTTTATAGTAAGCTGGGTTAGAAAAATGGTGTCCATGGGCTAAAAGGGTAAGCCATTCACAAAATTTAGTAAAAGGTCCAGAAACTACCTGGAAAAAAGTGTCACAATACAATGTCATTTGATGGCAAAATCTTCAAGCACCCTGGAAAAGGCTGAGCTGATGCCTGGGTCTGGCTTATATAAGCAAAAACTCTGAGCAGTAGCAGATCCCTGAACTTAAATAGTGACTGATGCTGAAAATTTCTGCTGTCTGGGGGGACAGCTTCAGAGGGTCAAAATGCTATGAGCAGCACCAGTTCTCACCATTTAGTGTTGTGCCTTTAGAGCTGAAGTCCACCGTGTTAAGGATTCAATGCACTCCTGTTGACAACAATCCTCTGTTGGTAAAAGCCTTCCCTGGCAGTCTGAATACATGTAAATATTTAGGACAGGGTGAGAATGCTGCAAGCTGAATTGATCCAGTAAATCTGGATGTAGTGGCAAGTGGAGAAGAAGGGAGCCCGGATAGCTCAGTTGGTAGGGCTGTGGACTAGCAGGTGGAAGGTTGCTGGTTCAAATCTAGGTGTAGCCAAGGATTATTTCCTGGCGTTATACATTGTGTAAGGAGTTGACATCAAGGATGTGGACAAGTTTGTATACCTGGGCAGCGTAGTAAGCAAGGATGGAGGAGCAGAGGAGGACATCAGGAGCCGCATCAACAAAGCCAGGCATGCCTTCAACACCTTACGTCCCATCTGGAACTCCACTGCCCTTTCACAACAAACCAAAATTCGTATTTTTAACACCAACGTGAAAGCAGTCTTGCTTTATGGTTCGGAAACCTGGAGACTGACCATGACAACCACAAGTAAGCTCCAGACCTTCATCAACCGCTGCCTCCGAAACATCCTGCACATCAGATGGCCAGAGAAAACTTCCAACATCAGCCTATGGAAGAGATCAAAACAGATCCCCATCGACCGAGAAATCAGAAGAAGAAAGTGGGGCTGGATAGGCCACACCCTCAGAAAGAGCTCTGACAACATCACAAGGCAAGCCCTCGACTGGAACCCACAAGGGAAAAGAAAAGTTGGCCGGCCAAGACAGACATGGAGGAGGTGCATGGAGGTTGAAATAAAGGCAGCCGGATGGACATGGGCTCAGCTGAAGAAGACCGCCGCGAACCGAGTCCGCTGGAGGAGTGTCGTTGAGGCCCTATGTTCCCCGGAGGAGCAAACGGACTAAAGAGAGAAGATACATTGTGTAACTCCATTCAGCCATTTTCCCGCACATTACATTGTCTATCCACACTGGATCCTATTCCCCCATAGTACAAAATCACTGGAAGCACTGTCTCCCTAAAACAACCAACCAACCAGTGGACCGGTATCTCTACTGTACACTGAAGGAAATAAGACAGCTGGGGCAAATAAGACAGCTGGGGCAATTAAATATGATTCATCTGCTCCTCTAAACTGTTAGATGGTGAAACCTTTGTCCAGCAACTGCAATGGATCCAGTGGACAAGTTGATGAGTAGTATGCATGCACTGTCATAAACTAAGAACAGAAGAGCTAAACTTTTCCATCATATTTCTTGACAAATTGCCTCCCTTACTCTCTTCTGCGGCATATTTGAATTCAACAGCTACTGAAGTCAACCTAGGAAATTGAGTTGCTCAGTTCATTCTCTTTCGTAGATAAGAACTTAGGAATAGCAAACATGTTCCATGTTTATGATAAAAATTGCTGCTGCTTGCTCCAAACAAGAATACAGCACACAGACTTCATGTTCGTGGTAATGATTTGTTGACCAGTCATTGCTGTCTGCACAAACTAAGGAGGTTGTGTAAAGTTGTAAAAGCTAATGAGATGTAGTGATCCACACTTCAACACCATACCAATCTCCTGCCAATCAGGTCACGCTGCAGATGCATCACTAAGCTTTGAACCTTCACCCAGCACCTCTTCCAAAGTGCTGAATTTCGTGAACAGACTTCAAAGGTTATGAAATGTTTATTTCTCCCACAGTGTTCATTTTGATACTTTGGTGGGTGCCCACCTGCTCTGAACTTAAAAGTTTTTTGTGCATATGAAAGATATTGCAGGAATCCCTCAAGACCATATCCTGGATTTTTTTCTCTGTCTATATACAGTGGCTGAGCTCATGATAAAGATGCATAGCTTTACAGAAAATATGATGCTAGAGTGGTGAACAGTTCAGGGGGAGTTAATGCATATTCAATGGATCCGTTTAGCATTGCGCTGCCTAGAACCTGGTAGCTCCTGTGCCTGTCCTTGAGTGGGGGAAGCAACAGCTAATAGTACACATTTCTAAGCCAATTTTAAGAAAAATGTACATCTATCAAGGTACAAGAAATCCCCACAATGCAGCCATTTTGTAAGATTTTTAGTATCTTTAAATCCATTTGCAATCTTATCGTACCAACTCTTTGCAACACAGCAGGATTCTTAACTATCAAAAACTTCTACATAAAATCTAGGGAAAAAGTACCTTTTTGTATGTAACTATGCCTGCATCATCCACACGCCGATGGCCAATTTTACGGTCTCGTTCCCGAAGGGACACTGTGTGACCAACTGTTGATCCACCACTCTGGAAAAAAACATGAAAGTTGAATAAATCTGTTTTCTGATGTTCCAACTTCAACAATCATTAGCATTTTAAGGGGACTGGGTAGGGTGGGTGTGAAGCAAATCGGAAGTAATCTTTTATGTACAGTAAAACCTGACTTGTTGGGACACCTTTTGTTACACCCAAAAGTGTCCCTACATGACAGGGGGCCCTTCATTACACGTGCCTCTAATTTGCAACTGAGGAGCACAAATTTATACACATTTTTAAAAAGACCAATGGTGAAATGATAGGGGGAGAGAAAAAAATAAAGTAAAACTAAAACATTAACTACGTAGATGTGTGGACACATTTATTTTATTTACAAAGCACACTTATGCTGTCTGCAGAAAAAAGGCACAATCCAGAAAATGTCACATTGTATCTTTTGTACCAGGATTCCAGTCACCTGTTTGATGCCATGAAATCACCATGGACCTTTTCAGCTGACATGAGAAGTGCTTTCTCCTGAACATCCACTTCACCCCACCCCCCAAAAAAGAAGTGTGCATAAACAAATGATGTAGTGTTCCCGAAAAATGCACAGGCACAAAACTTGCTCTGAAGTACAGTACAAAAACGTGGCTGAAAATGTGAAGAAACTGCCCTAAAGCTAATCCTATGAATGTTCTGTCGTTTAACTGACACTGCATGTGTTTCCCAACACAATAAAAAAAACTAAACAGACTGCTGAAACAGGTAAAAAAAATATACAGTATATTTTAAAATAAATTCTAGGATTCATTACAAGGTACATGTTCTGTACAGCCATGTGCATTGTATGTTTGAAAGTGGCATGATTAGCATCACATGACCATGTGTTTGAGCAAATGGAAATCCACTTGCAGAAAAACCTGCAAAGTTAAATTGAATAAACTACACATTTTCAGATGTAATATTTTAAATGGATCATTTACATTTAAGATCACAACTTGCAAAGGAAATTTTATTTATGTATATTGACAGAATTTTCACTCACACAGACCATAGATGACAGACCATGTGTGACCTAAATCAGTGTTGATTTTAAATGTGCTTGCGAGAAAAAGCCTACATAAAATCTACACAGTACATTTATTTGCAATATGTCCTTTAAAATTGACAAAATATGATCACATAATGCAGAACCAGTCCCACGCGGATTTATTTATATATTTGTAGATCATCTTTCTTGATGTATTGCAGATGAATGGCCACCATTTTTCCATTTTTGAAATATATACTCCTGCGCTCAGATTTGATGAGGGAAATCTCTCATCCCAAATCTTTTGCAATATCGAGCAAATACTTTCTTTTTAAAAAATTTACACCCTGATCAAGCATTAGGATTTTTTATTTTCTCACAGCTGATTCAATGATCATTTAGTGACTCGATGACCTAAACTGTAATGCACTCTAGGAAGCTTGTGGGTACGCATTTTTAGATTAAGTCACACGTATACACAAATGTGAAAAAATGGGGGGAGGTGGTGAAGACCCAAAAAGCAGGTAAAGTTGTCCCATCGGGACAGGTGAAGTTCAAATTTTATCCCTAAAGTCACTGTCCCTGTCCACGTTTGGCAGGTGACCGCTGATCTAAGGTAATTTAGTGTTGGAAACTAATCCGTGCCAGTCATAAGTGTCCCAAGACAGCAGGTGGCCGCTTGTCTTGGGGGCCAAACAATACAGGTTTTACTGTACTATATTTTCAATCCATAAAGTAGGTACTCCAAACTGATGCCTTGCACTGGGGAATCAGCATGCATCTGAACAAAGGTACAATTCACCTGCCTGCTTCTAATTACTGCATTTACTTCAATAAAAAATAAAATAAAAGTTGTAGATTTCATCATTAGTTTATTGTGGTGTTATCATTTGCAGTGGTTAGTAATGGTGTGTACTTCATCCTAAAATGACCCTACTGTAACTTTATCTGAGAGCTGCCAGAAAAACGTGTTTGAAAATGATGATTTTGCTTGAGTCACATAAGCATCATTATTTATGACCAACAGAATTTCCGGTAAAAGCTAGTCAGTATCATTAACTCTTTGGCGACTAAGGGGTTTGCTAACCGGCGGCGACCTAATTGAGCCACGGGGACTCGGGTTCGACAAACTTAGGACGAATTCAAAACTTTGCAGCGACGCATTTAACGGTGTAAGGGAGGTAAACCTTATATCATTGTAAAGCTCTATCATCGGTTGTTTCCCCTGCACTGTCTAAATGAGTTTAGGAAACAGTTTCGGCTTGCCAAAGGAGGTTTAGTGTAGCTGCTGTCCAGGTCTACTTCCGTCGTAACATTGGATACACATGTTTCGTTTGTTGTGTGTGCAAAAAGTGACTACATTTGGCACCAAATAGTAAGTAGTATTTAATATTTCTAACTAAAAGTATTGTTTCCATTGTGATGCCGAAGAATAGATCTTTCTAAATATGCAAAATATATTACTGTGAGTGTGGTAGTTTTTAAGCGGTATTTTTGTAAATCTATGCGGCCTCTTGGGTTGTTAGCCCCGCAGGGATCCTGCGGGGTCAAAGAGTTAAAATGTTGGCTTTCTTAATTTGCTCAGTGATGGCATAAGGTTTTATATCTGTGGTAGACCATGTTCATAAAGAAATGGCCTCGTAATTTCATCTTTGTCATCTTTGTGTGATCTGCAGTCACTTTTTTGCAAGTTAAAACTTTTGTGTTCATTTTGTTCCTGACCTTTGTCAAATATTTCATTTAGTTTGCTCATATTACTGAAACCATCACAGTGCTGGATATAATGAAATATGTATATATAAATCATGACCCTTTCCCATCGTTCTGGGGGACTGCTCTTCAAAAGAAACTACAAGGGTTGCTGGCGCTTTAGAGAGGGTTTTAAAGACATAAAAAAGGGCTTAACAGAAACCAGATGAAAAGTGAAGTAACTCGTATCTTCAGATACATGAACCATTATCCTTTAGAGTAGCCTCCTTGTATCAGTGTAGGGGATTTCCTACATTTTTTTTTTTTTCAAACAGACTACAAGGGAAAGTATGGCACATACGATGGAGACTACAGGCGAAGTTATTGCCATTTTATGCCATCAGTGTCACGACCCTCGTGACAAGTGAAGTGGAATTCTGATTAGATCAGCCTACCATACTAGTCATTGAACAGATAGCCGAACTGCACAGTGGGGGAGGGGTGAGATTGCTCACACATTACGAAATTGAGAGAGAAGTTAACGAAACTAGTTTAGTAATGAACTCGGAGCTGAAGAGTATAGACGTGAGGAATTGATTGATGTGGGGGAACGTGATGGAATGTACTCACTGTGTTTGATGTTACCTGCTCCTTCAATCGCTGAACTGAAGGTATTGTGTATCAGCAGGATTTTTTGTTAATATTTTTTTATATATATATGTGCTAAATTACTGGGTAAAACCCTGATATATACCTTCCAGAAACTTCTGCTAGATTGTATATTTTCTTTATGAAGTGAGTTCATTGACGTTAAATACATCATGATAGTATTATACGGGAATTTTGCTTGTTAGGGATGTATTTGAGTGGGCGCCATGTTTGTATAATTGAAATCGTAAATGGAAAGAAATATGTAACGAGAGATTGAATTTGTAAGTACAAGGTGGCATCCCACTAGGAAAAGGATTCATGTTGATTACGATGGAGGTATAGTTCGAAGCTAGGTACTAAGTTAAGAAAACTTAGGAGTTCCAGGTAGGGGTAAAGAGACCCCTGTACAACACCAGGATTCGTCCGTCCTAGAGCCAATACCTGTCAATTTGAACGTGGAGTGGGAAGAGGCGCGAACAAGAGCGACCTCGTGAGCAAGACCAGGGGGAGCATGAAGTGCACCCGAGTATAGAGGTGAAACAAGTACGACCGTGTCGCATGTAGCCACGACCAGGGCAGTAGGACAGTTGTGCTGGGGTCCCGCCTGATCGCCGAAGTGACGCAGAGTGAGGCATGTGATCTACATTCTTAACCTAAGGGCAAGCCAGGCAGGCGAGAAATTTGTGTATTTCACAGGAACAGCGGCGCATATCGAGAATAGGTAACGGAGACGAGATAACGAGAGCAGAAGCTTGAGAGATGCGAACTTTTACTAGTGTAACATTGGAACTATTAGTTTTGAAGTTGTCATGTAAATCTCAATGCAACGGCGCCTGTGGAGTGTAGGCCTCGGAGACGCTGCATCAAGATGTAGAAGTGACTGTTACGGACTTGTAAAACTGTGTGCCATCCGAACTGGGAGTTTGTGAGGAATATACTTCTTGGAGACGACCGTGTATGTCAAGCGCACGTCACGGAAAAAGAGTTGACTACTGGAACTTGTATAACTGATACGGTCAGAACTTTTAACTTGAGATTTTGGACTCATAGTTCGTGAGAAGTGAGACTTGTAGAGAAACTTAAGGTAGATAAATATTAAGGACTTTGTTAGTGCAGAGGAGCACAGCCGGAACAAAGGGTGATTAGTGAAGAAAACATTGGATTTGTCGATGTTGTTGTCGCTGATGTGTTTGAAATAAGCGCTTGAGTTAGAGCATAACTTGCGGAGACCTACTGTTGTATCTTGAGAGTACGAGAGGAAAAGCTAGTGGTAATTGGTAGTAAATCAAAGTGAACATTTAGCAATTAAATTAAAGTACAGATCTTCGCTAGCATCGTTGAGAGTTAAGCTAGGGAGATAAGGGTCGCATCTTTAGGAGATCCTTGTTGGTCTTTGATGGTTTGATGGTTGAAAGTTTGATGGTTGAAAAGATAGCAGGCAACTTTGTCCAGTCTTTTACGATGGCTGGCTACTGAGTGGATTTTGTGGGGAATTTTGGTTTTGTTTTGTTGCTGTTGTTACTTTGTGATGTAGTAATCCGTCATTTGCCTAGTTGTGTGATCGGCATATTTTCACTGTTCTGCCGGAGTGAAAACCTGGATGTATACATTGTAGTAGTAGAGAGCAGGGAGAATTAGTGGTCAACGATTGAGTGTTGATCTGAAGTTGACATCTGATTTTTTTTTAGATAACTAATTGTGAAACCATGAGGAGTTAGTGTGAAGTAGTTGAAGAGTGAATTTTTCTGGTCGTTTGAGTTTGAGGTGAAATGATAAAGGTATTTAAGTTACGTCCAGTGCTCCTGGGTGATAATAAATAGTGGTGGGTCTTATTTATGTTACCCAGTGTTGAGTTTTGTCTGAGTGACAGGAAAGTGAAAGAACACAAAACATATGCTCCCACTAGGTCGTCTGACATGGATGGGGGTGGGGGTCATGACAATCAGGAATGTTAAACCTGAAGGATGCAAAGCTACCATTAGCTATACTCGGTAAAGCTTGGTAGGTAAACTTTACTTTTTTGGAAAGCAGAAGAATGTAGAATATCAAGAAAAGCCCCCAAAGGCTGTACATTGAATGCAGATGGATACATTTTAAAAAAATGTATATAATTAGACGTGCACTGAAATACTCCATAATGTCTGCCAAGGTATTTGAAAAGGTATGGTAATCTGTGGATATGTCAAAATCACCTGAAAACTTTTTTAAAAATCTGGGGGAAAAAATACAACTACACAACTGGGACCAGTAGTTTATTTTCTTTGGTCTCTTATTGTATGCTTTCACTACTAATTCTTTCGGCAACTAACTCTGGGCTAGTGCCACTCTCACTTGTCTCCTCAACTTTGCTCTCTAATTCACTTATTCCTACCAAAGAATATAAAATGGAACAAAGGAAGTCAGTAAATGGAAAAGAGGCTATTCTCCAAAGTTTGACAATGATGCCCAAACGATTTCTAACCCAATATAAACAGAGTCAAGATATGGCCATCTTGCTGTAAGTTGATGTGATAGCTAGTGATGGCTGGAAATAACTGTTCAATGCAATGAAAGAACTGCAGCTCTTATAAAACATATTTCTGAATCATTCCGATAAATGCCTTTCAAAGAACACAGGTTATACATCAAACACATCTGACCAACCAGGGCAAAATCTGTCTTTAGTTCCCGTCTACATATTTTAGGTTTTTGGTTGTTTTTAAGTCTTTTTACTAGTCTTTTTAATGGTAAAAAACATTTTAACATCTGGTTATTAGTTGCTGAGTTATAAGGCTTCAAACATGGTACCCTACAATATCAAAGTTTGGATAAAACTACCTTCAATGATTGTCAATTTTTTTTGCTCAAATTTCCTTGGCAATCATGCACTGACTTATTAAATTTAAAACATATATGGTACAAAACGTCAGCTATAAATTGCCAAAATTGTATTTAAAATGAGAAGTAGCTTTAATATAAGTTGCATTTGATCTCTGTTATTGGTGTACAGTTATAAACAAATTTCTTAACTAAATTTGAGTTTCTCTAGCAATACTTACCATGACCCAGAATGCTAATTTTCAAGTTAGCGATCCAAAACCACACATTCCACACAAAAAATTTTGTACACAAACCCTGGTAAGGCCCTCTCCACGCATGCACACTCCAGTGCATCACCCCATGCCATATACTCACTGACCAATTCAAGCTGACTTTCAAGCTGATGCACCATGACGCTGAGCATGTGCAGCTATAAAAGCCAGGAGCGCAGATGGAGTAATTGAGGGTTGGGGGGGGGCAGGATGCTGGACCGCGGCTGCAGCAGGGAGCCTACTAGCACCCTGAGGGGAAGGGGGTCCACTTGAGTGAGCTGCAAAAGATCCAGGAACCACGCCTGCACTGGCCAACGAGGCGTGACGAGAATCAGATGGGGACGATCGGTCTCCACCTTCCGCAGCACCCAGGGAAGGAGGGGCAGCGGGGGGAAGGCACAGGCCTCCAACCCTCCCCACGACAGTGAGAATGTGTCCACCACCCAGGCCTTCGAATCTGGAACAGGGGAGAGGTAGATCGGGAGGCATTTGCTGAATTTGTTTGCAAACAGGTCCAGAAGGGGGCGGAACCAGGTCTGCCACACCAGTTCTAGAACTGTGGGCACCAGAGTCCATTCAGTCTGGAGGACACAGTGCAGCCAGCTGAGCAGGTCTGCTAGGACATTGGTGGAGCCCGCGATGTGGACTGCAGAAATGTGCAAGTCGTGTTGGTGAGCCCACAACCAAAGGGTCTCGGCCAGTAAGGACAGATCGACTGTGTGGCTCCTTGATGATTCAAATAGGCCACCACGGTCGAGTTGCCAGAGTGTATCTGAATGTGGCCTCCCGGCAGGACCGGAAGGAAGTGCTTGAGAGCGAGTCAGACTGCTCGCAGCTCCAGACAACTGATGTGGAGATGGACTTCGCTCACTGACCAGGTGCCCTGGGTGACGGAGGAATTGAGCCCCCTCCCCCACCCTACCAGCGAGAAGTCTGTGAAAACATCCGCTAGAGAGGAGGGTGGCATGATGGAGAAGCCTGAAGACAGCCAAGTTACACTGGTCCAAGGGTGAAAGAGGGGAGTGAAAGCACCCGGATCTGGAACCAGCTTGTCCCATGTCTGGGAAGACTGGGACCAGCATTCTTCGAACACATGTTGTATGGGTCGAAGGAACATCGCTGTTAGGGGGACCAACAACACCAATGACACCATCGTGCCTACCACCATCGCCAGCTGTCTGGCTGCAAAAGGGAAAGACAGAAGCAGTGCAAGGAGTTGTAAGAGGCAGTCGAGCCGGTGGGGCGAGAGGCGAACTGTCCATAGCACCATGCTGAATTCCATGCCCAACAAAGAAAAGGCCTGCTTTGACTTCTGTAGGTTGATTGTAAGCCCCAGAAGGCGTGCTTGGGACAAAGTCATCTGCGTATGTGCTGTGCACACGGCCGTGTCAGCCGTGAGGATGGCCCAGTCGTCCAAGTAGGCCCAGAAACGGATCCCCTGTTCGTGCAACTATGCATAAAGCTCGCGAACTACCATGGTGAAAACCCATGGGGCGAGGGACAGGCCAAAGGGCAGGGCTCTGAACTGAAAAACTTTCTGTCACCACACGACAACCCCATGACCAGCCCCGGAAGTGTGGGCATTTCCATGGAGTGACCAGGACAGAAGTCGCCTGCCGGAATCTCACCACCCCGCAGGGTGGAAGAAGAACCAGCATAGACATCCCTGCGTGCAAGGAAGCGTCTCATTAAAAGCTCCAACTCCCCCTCCACCAGGCACGCCAGCGAACGGGGAACGGTTTACAGTGCAATCCCTTGTCCCCTCCACTCCGAGAGCAGCAGTTGGGGCTTCATCGGGACCCGCATTCGAGGCTAAATTACCTGGCCGGGCGTATGGCAAGACCACCAACCCCCCGACTGCAGATGCAGGACTGAAGAAACTGGCAGGCATGGAAAGTGCAGGAGTGCGCTGCTGTGTAACTTCCCCACGCTGTCCTGTAATATCAGAAGACACCAGTAGAGGCAGCTCCAAATCCAGGGCTGGGCAACCCCATCTGCATCCACCACGGACACCAGAAGCAAACGGGACGAAGTGGTGGAGCGAGCAGACACCAGGGATGCAGGACCACAAGTAGATGGCAGCGCAAAAGGCGCCTGAAGAAAAGCATCAGGAAGGTCAGAGGATGTTTTTGAAAGACGAGAAGTAATGGCAGAAGGCCGCCAGCGAACATCGGTGGTGGAAGAACGTTCATGGTGCTTATGATCGGACGAATTTGCCCGCACGCCCGAATCACGCGTACAATTGCGGGGCATAGCAGCAGAAAAAACAAACAACTGCACTAAACTGTAAGGCAACAAGCAAAAATCTTTGCAAAGTAAACAACAAGCGATCGAGCATGAGCACAAACGCACAGAATAATGACACACACACTTTACTAGGTAGTATAAGGAGGTCAACAGGTGAGAACACGAAAGCACACTCACTGCGTGAAATCTGTTTAACTAAAAACAGAGCAAACAGACAGAGACTCAGGAGGGATCAGAAAATCTCACTTCCCTTAAAACCACAGCAGGGACTTAACACCAGTGGATGGAGCAGCATCAAACACATCCGCACATGACCAAGGCGCTTGAGAAAGTCAGCTTGAATTGGTCAGTCATGGGGGTGACGCACTGGAGTGCGCATGCGTGGAGGGGGCCTTACCAGGGTTTGTGTACAAAAATGTTTGTGTGGAAGGTGCGGTTCTGGATCGCTAACTTGAGAATTAGCATTCTGGGTCATGGTACAGTTTTGTGACAAGAAATTAACGTTGTGTTCCATGCCAATCACCTTTTCACAATGAATCTGTTTTATGATTGGCTGCGGCTGACATGCTGAGGAAACTCCAACTGGATGGATGTTTGGAGTTTTACACCATATCAGCAGGTATGTCATAGTAGTACAAGTCAGTATATTACAGCGGTAAAAGGGGACTAGACAAGATTTAAAAGGGCAAAAGAGTAAAGGGTAAATGAGGGATAAATATAAGATTGTTTTAATCTGAGACTATAGATGAATAGCCAGAAAGTCCAGAAGGGTAGGAGGGGCAGAGTAAAAAGATCAGGAAAAGAAGGGCCATAAAAATGGTGGTGACAGATGCAGCTAAAATGAGAACAAGAAAACAAATGGTGTCTGACAGTAAGAGATCCATTACAATAAACGCAAGAAAAAATGAAAGGCTGAATGTCGGTCAACACGTTATCCGGAATGTCAGTATGGCCCAGGACCCAGACCAAGATGACATAAAAGTTTCTCAAATAAAAGAGCGAGTTAACAGTGAATTTGAAGCAGGAAAGGATATTCAAAGCAGTGAGAGGTAAGAGCAGCAAGAAATTCAGGCAGAATTAGAATCAGAAAAATGTTCTCAGTAGTGTTTAACATGGGTGAGAGCCAGAAGGATGGCAGAAAGCTCAGCTAAGGCATGCCATAAATGCATTAAAAGGGGGAGCAAGTGGAAATGGCCACAGCTGCCACTTGACCTTTGGAAAGAAGCTTGGAAATTAGGAATCACCAGTGAAGATGAGACAAAAGCCAGGGTACTCAGACAGTAGTTCATGAAAGTGTTGAAGATAAAGCAGATCGTTAGTAAAGAACAAATGAGGACCTAGCACTTCAATTATCGAAAGATAACTCCAACAAGAGGTACTGGCAGCGCTCAACAGATATCCTCTGCCAAGTTCCTTTCTTTCGGCCCTCTCTTTGCTACGTGTTTGGGTACGGTAAGTTCCCTTGGTCACGTGCGTCTGCATATGGTTATGTTGAGCGCTGCCAGTACCTCTTGTTGGAGTTATCAGATCTTTAGTATTAGATTTAGAAAAAGCAGTGAGGTCAAGACAAAGGTCCAGAGGTGACAGGCTCTAGGGAGGGTGTAGGAGCAAAATGACTAAGGTTAATAGCAGAAGTAAAGAGGTGAGAAGAAGGGGAACAGAAAGAGGTTTTGGCTCTGTCGGACAAAGACTGTACAGAGGAGCACGCTGAGGGCAAAAAACACCAGAGTACGCAGAATTATCCCAAAGTGCCTTCAGCTCATACCTCACCACAAGAGGCAGAGCAAAGTCAGAGTGGGGAGTTCGCCACACGCCAACCACTAGAGGTGATGTTGAATTTTGGCTTCAATTCTGACCCACTTTTTTAGTGCACACTGCACCATCTGTAAATCAATCATTTGTGAGTGCTGGTGTTTTATGTCGGGTAAGCAGTAAATGCTATATCACTTTTTTCTATAAGTTCCACGTGTCACTGCTTCCCCACTTTGGACGTCTCTGAACTCTATATTATCACTTTCTGATCTTGAATAAAATCCAAGATTTAGTATTTTCTCTGAACTTTCAGCTAAATTATATTTAAAGTATCTTTTCTACCAAACTTGATTTGATCTGAAATTTTCTCTACCATCCAGCAGCCATTTCTTGTGAGTTATGTAACTGTCCTGGTAGGCTGGTACTTGGTGAAAGCTATCAGCAAGCCAAATCTAAATTTTGAAAACTTATTTAACTCAATGGGATCGTGGAGTAGAGAAACTGTGCGAACAGCATTTCACCACACATAAATTGTAGTTGCCAGGATAGAAGCGAACACTTTTTACAAATGTTTAAACCAAACGCAGTTTCTATTGAGTTCCTTCCCTTAGACCACACAATACATGACTTCTTCTAAACTGTGCTCGCAAGACCACAAGATACTGTTTAGAAGTAAGAGAGGCGATCGCAAGCGCCATTTTGCTTGGAACATTTTTTCAACCCAGCATTGCACACAGAAATCACACTGAATGGATTTCAGGTAGAAATCATTTCATTCTTTTTAAATTTCTCTTTCAGCCTGCATTGGAATTATGTTTTTATCATTGATAGATTTTTTCTACTTTTTTTATAAGGTACATAGGGACCTCAGGGGAGTCATGGTGGAAGAAATCAAGTAGGCATGTACAGTGCATACAATGACTACCTCTAACACCAAATAGCAGGTACTATTTAACAGAAAGAAAAACAAGTGACTGCTGCTTGGAGAAAAATCGAAATTAAATTTAAAACAAGGGAATGGGACCAAGCTAGAACAGCATAAAGGTGAAGAAAATCTACATGTTTCGGGGCACTACCCCTTCATCAGGACGACACAAAAACAACGGAAAAAAAAGAGAAAAGACTTAGGTGCAGTAGATGTAGCGCGTGGGCTGGATAGCAGAAAATCACCAAGGGACAGTGAGTAAGAGGGGTCAAAGAATGGCAGGCAATCGCAAGGTGGGCAGGAAAGGGTAGTGAAGGGTGGGGGTAAGAGGCCGTCAGTGTGTGTGAGAGAGAGACTGGGAGGGAGGTGAGAGAAAAGGTAAAAGAGAGAGGAGGGTGAGGGGGTTAAGGGAAATGGAGGTAGGGGGAGAGTCAGTGTTTGAGTTTGAGACCTGTTGGTGCCATGGTGCCAAAATGGGTAATGAAGTAGGACTCCATATTCTTACAGTCCATGGAATCGCCCTTCATTTTCCAGATACCACAGACCCTCAAGTTGTCACCTGTGTGGGGTTGTACTGAAATGACATGCAACTGGTGTGTTTCTGCGGTGTTTAGTGTCAGCTAGATGTTCTGTGAAGCAGGTGCTGAGTGTGCGTTCCGTCTCACTGATGTAGAACAGGATGGGACAGAGGGTGCATGTGATGGCATAGATGATGTTGCTGTTGGTGCAGGTGAAGTGGCGCTCGATGACAAAAGTGGTATTGTGTGGAGTTTTGTGGCGGTATTCAGGTAGAGGCAAGTGTGGCAGCGGCGTGCAGAAAGTTGAAAGGATAGCTGCGAGCGAGGAACAAATTTACCATTCTGTCGGATTGTTCAAGGAAGTCGGTATCATTGGAGCATAATCTGCGGAGTCTTATAAACTGTGAGTAGGGTATGCTGTGCAGGGGGGAGGGTGGGTCAGATGAGTGGAAATCCAGGTAGGAGTGCGAGTCTGTAGGCTTGTAATGGATGGTGGTTGCTAGGTGGCCGTTCTGCAAGGTTATGTTGATGTCAAGAAATGTGACAGTGTCACGTTATGGAAAGTTATCTGCAGCGCTATTGTTTAAGCACTGTGTTATTTTTATTGTATCTTTCTGTAGCTGCGTAATCTTTCATTCAAGAGAAAGTGACGCAATAATCATACGTAGGTTTAGGAACAAGAGACGTCATGTTGATTGTCAAAGAGATGTAGGACTCGGCCAATGGAGAGGTAGAAAGCGAGTTGCGAAGAGAGACCAAAAAGAATTTCGGGGGGTTTTAACGCTTGGTCGGGATTCAAGCAAAGACCTTGAAGGGGATAGGACGCATTCCTTGTTGAAGTAACGTGAACGGTAGCTGTTAACTGATCCTGTATAGCTACTGGGAAAAACAGTCGAGAGAATACTGTTTTAGCTTAGTTCTTGCATTGGGAAGATTTCTAGCTTCGCCACGGCAAGACTTGTTGTCACTTTCTCGAGATTTTTGAAAGACAGAATACATTTGTTAGGCCATCAAAGGAGGAGACCTAACGACTAAGCGACCAGTAGTATACTGGGACATTCTTGTAATTGCTACTTTATTAGACGACTTAATAGTAGGCCGTGAGTATGCAGTTGAGCGAACTTCTTCCCACTAGAGAGTGTGGATTTTTCTCATAGATCTAAAATCTATGAGAAACGTGGAGTTAACCGTAACGGTTAGACAAGGTTGTCCAAGGACAAACCAACAGACTATCTAGTACGTTGCTTGTAATCCGAGGTTCCTGATACCTAAGGACCAGATCTATCTGCTCCGATCCATTGGTTTGGCAAGACTGGATTTTAATTCACCTTTCGCCTTACCCACAGTCCTTCCCAGGTCTACGTTCCATAGACTCAACACTTGCGTTTCTGTGAATTACGTCTACAGACTTCAACCGTCGTCTCCTGCATATAAGCTACTGCCGCGGTCCACTTGTTCATGTGAACGAACACTGGAGTGTCTGTTCTATTCTTGACTGGATTGTAATTCTGTTCCTGTTCGGAATATCTATACATCCATCGCAAGTAGTCTTAAGATTCATATTAATTCAACTGTACTCCAGTTGTATTACTTACTGTTCTGCAAGTTGTAACATACCACACATTGTTGCTATTACGCACACACACACATACACGCATTGTTGCATATTTGTTCATCTACCTCTCTTCTCCCTCTGCTATCCTTTTTATTGTTTATAGTTCAATAAATCTGCTAATTTATCTGGTTGTGTACCTTTTGCTTGAAAAGGTGGGGTCTGCGTTAGGTGTCCAATTTCTTATCTCTTCCCTAAAATCCAGCACACCCCAGAAAACATTACAGACAGAGATGCATGAAATGGTGTAGGTGTATTGGAGGGGTGGAAGTGTTGTATGTACTGCAGTAACTGTGGATCAGGGAGGGAAGTGGCGCCGAGACCTTCGTCGATGTAGCGTCTGTACAGTTCTAGGGTGGGGCCCGTGTAGTTGCGGATGTTGTGTTCGAGCCAACCCATGAAAAGGCAAGCATAACTAGGACCCATTTTGGTTCCCATCGCCACGCCGCTAATTTGGTAGAAACAATGGCCGTCAGACTCGAATGTGTTGAGTGTGAGGACCAACTCCGCCAACCTAATCAGCGTGTAGGAGGTGGGGGTCGCTGCGTAAGTGGAGGAAGAAAGACAGTGCAGTCAAGTCATCAGTGTGAGGTATGGATGTGTATAGGGAAGTGACGTCAAGGGTGAAGAGGAGTGTGGGCATGAAAGCGTGGAATCGAAATGGTCCAGGAGTGTGAGAGTGTCTTTAATGACTTTGACGAAGGTGGGGAGCGACTGTATGATGGGCTGAAGTATAGTATCTAAATAATGGCAAATGTGGGGCAGCTACAAGCAGAGACAATGGGTCGGCCAGGGTTGTTGGCTTTGTGTATTTTGGGCAGCAGGTAGAAGGACGGTTGTTTGGTGTCTTTCTTGATGAGACGTTTACCTGATGGTGGTAAATCTGCTGAGTCGATGGAGGTTTTGATCAATCTGGAGATCATTTTTGTGTCTGCCGCAGGTGTTTGGTCGGAGAAAATAGATCAGAGACAATGGACAAGTGATGGAGACAAATGGAGAACACAGGTAGTACAGTCAAGTTTTATCCTAACACTCCTTGACTGCGACCACTTTTCCGCACCCTACAGTGGATGGCTGCACTTCAATCAGTACCGAAGTCTCCCTCTTCGACAACAGACGATATCTTCCTCCGATTGTTCGCACCTCACACCAGCAGATTGCAATTGCATAACAGAATGAAAACCTACAATCTCATTGAGTTAAAAAGTGCAGAGGATACAACCAATAATAGAGCTTTCCAATGATACCAGGATGAGTTCCCTTTCATTGTGAAGTGCGTCTGCAGAATTTTTTTAAAACCATCAAAACATACATTTTGACACAAAGTGAACAGTAATTGTGACTGTTGAAACTGCCATTTTGACATGAGTGCAAAGAGTTAATAACTCTCTGGATCCACAGGGCTAAGACCTATGGAGAAACCCTTGAGGACGTATAGGTTTACACACAAAAAAATACTTGAAAACTACGACACTTACAGTAATATATTTTATATGTTTGTAAGGAACTATTCTTGCATATCCAAATGGATATTGTACTTTTAAGTTAAGCTGTTAACTAGTTGTTATTAATTGGTGCTAATTATAGTCACGGTTTGAACACACAACAAAATTGAACAAATTCTAGGCATCACTGCTTGTACGCTTCAAACAGGTAAATAAATCCAGTGATCAGGAGTATTCCAGGAGTATTAATCTGTGGCTAAATGGTTCTGCTGTGAAATGCGACACAAGTGGACCCTTGTAGCTCACAAAATGTTCACATATTTTACTTTTTTCAATCGAGCCATTTTGAATGACGGAAACGGACCTGGGCAAACATTTGGTGTGCCAAAACTATGCTTTAAAAACAGTTCAGGGGAAACAACCAGCAAACAAGTTTTACAATGACACCAAGATTATTTCCCTTATACCGTTTAGTAAGTCTCTGTAATTTTTTTTAATCTGCCAGAGTATAGCATACTACACGGCCTCAAGGGGTATCACTACTGCCGGGCCCAGGCTACAGCTGTGACCCTATAGAGTTAAGAATCTCTCTTTAACTCAATCGTGACGTAGAATCCTACCTAGAGTAGAGTCCCGGTGGACTGGGCATTTTTAGCCTTTTTTCAAAAATTCATTTAAAAATCCGCCAAAACAATAAAAACATTATTTAAACCTGCTATCTAACTACAATAATAAAAGAAACTCATTTCTTACTGTGTTTCTTGGACCTTATTCCATAATTTTGTAAATCCTTTGAAGGAAACACAACTGAAGTTGAAGAAATCAAAAAGTCCTCGCCATTCCTTAGACACAGTCTGTTCGTTACTGTTTACTGCACGTGCTCGCACGTTTTTCTCTTCGTAATCACTTTCTTGGGTCTTTCAGGCAAAAATACTCTTATCTTCATCCACTTTATCACAGTAAATTTGCAAAACAATGTCATTTTGCTCTTCAGCTTGTAATTTGAAGAGTAAATCTAGCATTTCTCAAGTGACAGAGTACATGTTGATACTCGCTTTAAATTATTGCCGAAAACCGGTCTCATCGTCAGTTTAAAACAAAGTAAAGGGAAGCAACTCGTGAAGAAATGAATTAGCTTTCGATTGTAAGAGTTCTTTCCCTTAAAAGATTACCAGATGAAATTTTAAAAATCATAATGCGCACGGACTTAATATTGCCCGTACGGCCGAAATGCCTTGCCAATGCCGTGGGCGGTCTGTGTTTCGTACGGTGTCAAAGAGTTAACTCTTTGGATCCACAGAGCTAGATCTATGTGGAAACCGTATAGGCTGCATAGATCTACACGTTTTTTAAAAAAATACTACTTAAAAACTACCACACTCACACTAATCTAGTTTACATGTTTAGAAAGATCTATTCTTCTACATTCCAATGCAAACAATACTTTTAGTTAGAAATATTAAATAGTACTTACTATTTGGTGTCAAATGTAGTCACTGTTTGCACAACAAAAAAAATTGAACCAAAAGGAGGTTCCACTACTTGTACACTTCACACAGGTAAATAAATCCACTAATCAGGAGTATTCCACTTTGAATCTGTTGGTGAATGGTTCCACTGTGAATTAAAACATAATTCCACCCTTGAAGTTCACAAACTGTTCACATATTAGGGTGTTTTTGGTGTCCAAAATTGCAGCGAACTTCTACACAAATGACCAGGTGGTAATGGTGATTGCTGAACACACTTTTCACTTCAATATCTACACTATGTATGTTATATTTTTTTCACTACAATATCTACACTCTGTACACTATGTAGGCTAGGCTTCAGGAATTGTTTCAGTTTCACTCAGGCACTGTTTCAGTTCAAAACATTAGCCTGAGTGTGGTAGACTCCAAAGCACTCTAGGCACAGTGATTTCCCACAGGGAATACACTCAGTGTTCACACATTTGTTTTTCTTGTTCCTCGGTTCTTCCCTTGTTGCCCCACTTGCTCTTGCTCAGGCATAATGCAAGGCACACTGTTTGTACCTCTTCTTGCCATTGGGGAGATCTGGCATCCTAGTAAGTAGGTGTCTAGCAGCGAGTCTGTTTTGGTGGTCACTACCTTGTTCCCTCTGCTGCTGGTTGCTATCATCCTCAGTAGCAACCTGCATCCCACTTTCAGCCATCTGTTGACACACAGCCATCACAAACTTCTGCAGTTTCCATGGCTTTTCTCCCCTCACTTTTCTGTCTTTGTTGAACAGAATGCTGGCTTGAACCATAACCACAGACAACAAGTGGAAGGCAAGCTTCCTCCACCATTTCACAGTCTTCCTGTGAAATGCCATGTAGGAGAGAAGCTGATCAGAATGATCAACTCCTGCCATGTGTTGGGTGTAGTCCACTACAGCCTTGGGTTTCATCTTCTGAACTCCCACAGCACCTTTGCTGTTGCTAGTCACAGGAACGGCTTCATCAGTGTGTTTGGTGGTAAGCAGGTACACGTCGCGCTTGTCCTTGTATCTGATGGCCACCAGATTTCCATTTCTTCTGTAGTCAATCTGACCTTTTGTCATCTTTTGTTGGACAAGGTCCTTGGGCATGCCAATTCTGTTGCTGCGAACTGTGCCTACAACCATTGTCTTGTGCTGCCATCTTCATGCACAGGTCTGGACAGGTGTAGTAATTATCTGCATACACTGTGTAGCCTTTGCCAAGCAGTGGTTCCATCAGTCGCATGCACACCTCAACTGGTATGTTGCTAACACCAGGTTCCTGGCACATTATCTCAAAGTTGTAGATGTATCCTGTTTGGGATTCACACAACTCATAGAGTTTTATACCCCACTTCACTGGCTTGTCTTTCATGTAAACACGAAAGTGCAGTCGTCCTTTCCAGGGACACATGGCTTCATCTATGCTGACATCTGATGTGGGTGTGTAGACTTCTTTGAAGCGCTGCCATGAAAAAGTGAAAAAAAATTATTGTTGACAACTATAACCTATTTTATATCACAATTTTCAATATCTCAAATAACAGGCCATGTTTTTTCAACATTGACTGGAAATAAAAGTGCACCTGTACTGTAACACCCTGGTGCAAACAAAACAGCAGGGTGATTTCACACATGAAACTCAAAAATTTGCTGCTGCTGTGTAATAGAAGGAGGAAAGGGGAAATGCAGTCAAAATGACAAGTGAATAAATGAGAATCTTACCTTGTTCAGGTGATCAAACAATGGGCGAATCTTATGAAGGGGGTCATGACCTGGCTGACCTCGAGGCACAGACACTGAGTTGTCATTCAAGTGGAAAAACGAAAGAATGGAAAAAAATCTATCCCTTGTCAGTAGGCTGGCTGCAAAGGAACTGTGCACCACTCTGCTCTTGGACCAGTAATCTTTCATATGTGGCTTTTTGATAAAACCCATATGAATTAGGAGTGCCAGGAATTTCCTTATCTCCGATTCGGTAGCAGTTTTCCATGTTGTGTACATGGACCTCGGAGACATTTTCTGAACACTTCTTTCCATTTTCTTGATTTGCTGCCTCGCATAAGTGTTCATCTACGACTTCATCAGCTTTATTATGTCAGCTGTAATAAAAAGCTGATAAAAGTCCAAAGGTGTGCTGCAGCCACACACTTCATCTAGATTCAGGCCTGGTGAGCGGTGAATGAGAAAATTTCAGGCACTTGCTTGAAATTCCTCACCAACCCTTCGACGTTGTCAACAATAGTCATGTCGTCAACATCTAAATCCTCGCCGTCGTCAACATCTAAATCCTCGGCGTCGTCAACATCTGAATTCTCGGCAGTAAGATCGCCGCTTTCAGAATGACATTTTGCTTTTGACCCCCCTCCCTCTGCTTCTCTGTCTTGTGGAATTTCCTCTTCCACATCTGTGGAAGCAGAAAAGTCACAGTCACTGTCATCACTTTCGTGACTATTGCTGTTTTCACTACTGTCACTGTCAAGATCATCTAAGGCGCTCAGGGCTGCAGACAGATGAAAAGTCCGCTTCCCGCGTGTCGCCATTTTGAATGATGGAAGTAGACCGGGGAGTCACTACACTTAACCTTGTTTGGCAAGCCGAAACTGTTTCCGAAACTCATTTAGACAGTGCAGGGGAAAAAACCGATGATAGAGCTTTACAATGAAACAAGGTTTACTTCCCTTATATTGTTAAATGCGTCGCTGCAAATTTTTTAATCCGTCCAAAATTTTGCACGACGCACGGCTTCGACGGGCAGTCGGCCGTCACTCGAAACCATGCCGCGCCGGGTTCAAAGAGTTAAGGATGTACCACTTTTTACCAATGAAATATAGGCACAACAAGTTAATTTACCAAAGTATCACTTACCACAGGTTTTGACGTTTCCCCATCTTGATAGTGCCCTGCAAAAAATTCCAAGCAAAGAATGACTTTTTATAGTACACTGTTTCTAAGCATAAGAGAAGATCAACAATTTTTAATATGGTCTGGTTTTACTACATAGGTTCCATTTACACCCAAAATTCATAGTGGCATAAAGAAGCCATCACTCCATCTCCGACTCTGGCACTATGGCGGCCACAGGATTGAACCTAAACCACTAACACACACATGCACATACCTGGCTTACTTTCACCTTCTTTTGATTCTCTGTTCGTCTATCCCTCTCCTTTTTATCCGTATCTTCACTTTCCTTTAGTAACAATAACACCCTCTGTAACTAACCTCCCTTAATACCCTCTGTCATCCCTCCTCCTCCACTGCTACCCACCATTTTATTGGCCACGACCACAAAGGCTTGTCATGATCTGATTGACTGAAACACACGAGTTCCCTTGCTAGTCACTTTTTAATGTGAGTCTACCCTGTCCCAGCAGTTTTACACCACACTGGACTTTCTACTTCTCTCTGCTTCACCCAGATAAGTGCCTGTTTTTTGTCTTTGCCTTCATCTGTTTTTGCCTTTATCTCTTTGTTTGTGTTGTCCTAAGGGGTAATGCTCCGAAACTGTGAACTGTCATCTGTCGTTTAACTTGGCTCAGTTTGATTTTTAACTTCAAAGTCATCACTGTTTATTCCCTCCATATTAAAGTGTAAGTGAGCAAATTAGTGTAACTTACTTTCGGTCATGTGTTTTAGAACAAAATTTAGCATCCAGAAGCGATGTGCTCATGCTGTTACTTAAAGGGTCCATCCAACCCAAGATGCCATATCAGGACATGTGTCAAGTTTTATTGGTATCAGAAACAAGATGAAAATCCTACCTCCTGTCAACATGTACACACCAATCACTTTTAGACATTCTATACAAAATACAGACAAGTGAGTACGGGTAGGCTGTACCAGTATGCAGTTCGGTATTTCACTGTCATAAGGGCATAGGCAAGATATAAATTCTCCACAACGCATATTCAACGCCACATGCACATGTTTGCAGGCATGCTTGTCAGTAGTTCTGGAATTTTTTAAAACCAAGGGTAAGAATTACCCCAGCAGCTCCTGATGTTAATTTCCCCGAATGTTAAAAATTCCGTGCGTCACTGTGACGCATGGCTTTAAAATCTATACGTCATTCTATAACTTTTGTGCATAAATTACCCCACCCCTCCCCTGTTGTGAGTTATCAGGAGCTCTGCTTGTGCTTGTGTGCATGAGTATATACAGAAAGCGAAAGGGGAAACCAAAGTTAACACCAAATAAACAAATCACCATTTTGTGAAAGTCTTTACAAGTCTCCTAGTTACTCTTCCCGGGTGTTTTCAACCCAAAATGTTTCCATACACAAGACTTTCCTTGACTGCATTTCCACCATTCTGAAATCCTGATCATTTACTAGTATTATATTCATCATCCTACTTAAAAGAGTCAAGGAAACAAGAAAGGAATGGCTTCCTTTCCCAACTAGAACTATCAGTAGCTGACACGTCTTTCAATCTGTCACTTGGCCTTTCAAAAAACCCAGAACCCTTAGATATTGTTGCTGATACTGACCCTTTTTCTCACCAGACTTGGTAAGTCTCAATTTCACACTTTCACTATAAATAGTTATTCATGTATGTTAATGAGTGGGTTTTAACTCTTTGACCTCACTTGGGCTTAGGTATATGGAAAACCTTTGCAACTTTATAGATTTTGGAATGTTTTACAAATGTACTGCTTATAACCTTCTTTCAGTAACATACTTTATGTATTTGGAAAGAACAGTTCTTGGTCATCAAAATGCTGATAAATATTTTGCAAAAATGGTAAATAATACTATTGGGTTTTGAAGGTAGTCACCATTTCCATAAAATAAAAAAAAAGTTTAACAAATCCCATGTCACTGCTTGCATTCTTTACAAAATGTAAATAAATTTAATAATCAGGCATATTCTATTTCAAATCTGTTGTTGAATGCTTCCATTGTAAAATAAATACTTTTACACACTCAAAGTTCCCCATTTTCTCACAAGATGTTTCTGGGGGTTCCTTTGCCATTTTAAATGTTGTACATAGACCGGCAGGTTCTGTTCACTAAGCATCCTGGCAAGCCGAGGCAAAGTTTAAAAACTAATTCAGTGTAGGGAACACAATGATAGTGCTTTCAAATGATACAAAGGATGAACTCCCTTATGTCGTTAAGTATGCCTATGTAATTATTTTAATCCATTGACTCATCCGTGTCAACATGAAGTCCAGAATGGCAGCTGATGCCATCGTATGTCTGACTGCACAAGACCAAAGAGTTAACATGATTTCATTCAGAATATTGATTTTCTTAACTTGCTGGACATAATCCATCAATTAATGCTGCAGTGAGGGTAAGTGTTTCATACTGGTCTGTAAACTTTGTCTTTGGTGATCAGTTCATAGTGCCAAGCTAAAGAAAACATACTCTAATTCATTGATATTAAACTGAACTTTATCAGCTGTAACAAATAGCCTCTCATATGCTTGTAATCATTTATTCCACAGAACATGTATTTTAACTGATAAGGATTGTTATTAAGATCATGTCCCTTGCAGTATGTCATGAAAACACCCTTACCCACTGCATTCTCCTGACAAGACAATAGCAGCACTTTAGAATTACATCATTCACACACAATCCTGACAAATGCAATATTGCATCACACCATACACTGAGCTGCACCAACCTCACTAGATTGAAACCTTCACTGATCATAGGAGTTTAATGACATTCTATCACTTCCACCCAACAGCCAAACATTTCTTTGTTCAATAATAGTATTTACAATTTGCATTCCTCGCACAGTCAATGCAAATTCATGAGTACATGACCTATATCTTGCTTTCCCACCAATTTTAAGTGCACCAAGACTTGACCTCACTATTTCCCGCCATCTGAATCTATTTTTAAACTAAAACAATGACCACAGCGAAGCAACACATATAGTAGGCAAGGTCAGACTATCTTTAACCTTGTTTTACTGCAAACGTTTAACCTTTTCTGGGGAAACCCCCTTCTACCAACCCAATTCTATAGATTTTACATGTGATCAGTGCGACACTGTTCTAAAGATAGTTTTCGCATGCAGACACTTTTCAGGAACAGAGAGACAGATGTATATTCTCCTCCGGTCTTACAAGTTTTAACCAGCCCATACTTTGGCTTTCCTCTGTGGCAGCCAGAGGGCGATTCATAACTTGTGGTTGATTCCCTCGAGGGGAGTTCATAGTGTCAAAATTGAGTTTCTGCCATGTTTTGGATGCATGTCAGGCTGAAAGCATGCAGGATTGAAATGGCCAAGAAGGTAGACTTCCAATGTTGAACGGCATGACCTTGATGCCAATGGGAAAGTACGAGAGCATTTCATGAGCATCCAACCTTGTATCTGAACCCTGGACTGGTTATTTTCCCTCTTTCATGTCTCTCGGTGATAAAGACAGATCTGTGAGCGGGTACCAGATATCAGCAGAACTGATTTTCATTGCACCCAGATTACTGTGTCAAGGTCGAACACTCAGCAGCTTTTCCCTTGGGCCAGGGAAAAGTTCCAGGCACTGCGCCTTAATTAATAGTTCTATATGTGTCCACGGAAAGAATAAGAGGAACTGTCTCTCTGCTTTAGTCATGGGCAAATGACTTGTGAGATGAATGACATGCATCATTCCCAAGCCAAAGACCACATCGTGAAAAGTTTTGCACTTTTAATGACTCGTGTATAGTCGTATCCTTAATAGCCGAATGACAATCCATGGTTTTGTCTTCCCAACAGGCATTGTAGTTAAAGGGAAACTTAACCTTAGAAGTAACCTGGCTTGAATTGATGAATATTGATGTTGTGAGTCTTTTTAACCCTAAATTTCAAGCTACAAAAGAACTGTTCACTTACAACCCAGCTTTTAATGCCGCTCATCGGCCTTACATGGAAGCCGCCATGTTGCCTCGATGAGTGACGTCAGTTACCCAGGCAGGGAGAAAGCTACTGCAGCCTGCAGCCGATAGCGCATAGCAGCATCGTCACAAATATCGGGCAGACGCTTTTGTTAGTGACATCGCGAACATTCGCAAGATAATTTCCGTTATGGATCTGGGAGTTGTAGCTTACACTTATGACCAAGAACACATGGATGAAGAACTACAAAACACGGAAAGTACCGATACTGAGCAAGACGACGAGTGCTGTTGTGACTAGTATATTTACATTGGTGTCCTTTGTTGTGTGTATGGGTGTGTCCATGCACACATGCATGCATATACATGCGTTTATTTTCAAGTACTTTGTATTGCTAAACAGGCCTTGTAGGCCATACATATGGCATATTTTAACAAATCAACCATACTGTATGCATTATTTGTATATACCTATTTAAGTATTTTCTATATTTACTCAAATAAAATAACACTTCATACAAATTATATCATGATTAAAAAAACCGTAATATTTTATATCATTACCATTAGTTGTTTAGCAGTAAAAATGTGAATTTTTATATTTTACCCATGGCCTGTCTTTTCGCTCTCAGCTGTAATCGTCTGTTCTCACTCTCAGGCTCAGCTTCCGTCCGGTCTAGCCTTACTGCAATGCCTTTTTCATTTGCACACTTTGTATTGATATTTGTCGGAATGGCTCCTTTCTTTAACTTTAAGTCTTGAAGCCAAGCGAAGCAGCCACATCATTTTCGTAGGTGCCTTCAAAGCACTCCCTTGTAAAATGGTCCTCGCACACGAGGTGTGATTTGTGCCATTTATACTCTTACACACGACAAGCCAACTTGGCGTTCTTTAAATTTTCAAGCCACTTTTTACATAGTTCATACAAATCTTTTATTTTGCTGGATTCATAATCCCAAAAAAGCTTTTGTGGCTTCCGTCTACATTAAACGATATGCACTGTTCGTTGAAACAGCCGAACGCTTTGTATTGTGGCATATTCAAGAATGCTTCTGGGGAACTGACGTCACCAGACCAGACGACAGCAGCGATATTTTGCTTTCATTCGCGAAAGAGTACCACAACATGGCGACGTCCGTGTACGACTATTTACCAAAATTAAAACTTGGATTGTATGGAAATAGTACCGATACAGCTTGAAATTTATGGCTGACAAGACTCACAATATCAGTATCTATGAATTCATCTCAAGTTGAGTCTAGGGTTAAGTTTCCCTTTAAAAGGTCCAGTCAGACCTTGTTATCTCAAACCCCAAGTAAACGGTTGACTTGAATTTTATCATAAATTGTATTGAATCTCTTGGACCTAAAAAACTTCCCTGAAAGCTTTGATTCATTGCCCCCTCTACTTAGGGCTCCATTGGTTTCATGTTTAACTGGAGAGGTTGAGTATCTTCCTGATTGTTGAACTGTAAGAGGGAGAAAGGAACTTGTCTAACTAGTGTATAAATGAACGCTGCAGTTGTATATGCGCTAGATCTGCCACTGATTTAAAATGCTTGGATAGATTTTCTAGTTGAAATCCAGCCAGCAGAAGTTGTATTATTTTTACAAATTAGGAAATTAAATATAACTGTAAAGAATCCCTCTTTAAAATGCATGTTCTGTTTGATTCCATTGCTTTAAAACCCTTTCGCGCCGCGTGAGAATAAAATTCTATGCAGCATATGCTACGCTTACGCTGCTTGTGGAACATAATCCAAGCACTTTGACGATTTATTTACAGGTAATCGCTAATCGTCTTAGGTAGAGAACTCTTACATTAGAAAGCTGAATCATTTCTTCACAAGTTGCTTCCCTTTTACTACGTTTAGACCGGTTTTTGACCACAATTCCAAGCGAATGAAAAATGGCTGTGTCGTGTGTATCCACATGTGCTTTGTGACTTGAGAAATGCTAGATTTACTCTTCAAAAAACACGATGAAGAGCAAAATGACATTGTTTTGCAAATTTACTGTGATAAAGTGGATGAAGACAAGAGTATTTGTGCCTTAAAGGCCCAAGAGAGTGATTACGAAGAGAAAAACGTGAGAGCACGTGTTGTAAACAGTATCGAACAGACTGTGTATAAGGAATCGTGAGGACTTTTTGATTACTTCAACTTCAGTTGTTTCCATCAAAGGATTTTACAAATTATGGAACAAAGTCCAAGAAACACAGTAAGACATGAGTTTTCTTTATTTATTGTAGTTAGATACCATGTGTAAATCATTTTTCTATTGTTGTAACCTTTTGTGGGGTGTGCTAGAATTCTAGGGAAGAAATACGAAATACATACGCCTAGTGCAGACCCTCACCTTTTCAACCAAAAGGTACACGACCAGATAAATTAACACATTTATTGAACTATAAACAATAAGAAGGATAGTAGAGGGAGAAGAGAGATAGATGAACAAATAAGTAACAAATGCGTGTATGAGTGCGTGAATGTATGATAGAAACAATGTGTTATGTGTTACAACTCGCAGAACAATAATACAACTGAAGTAGAGTTGAATAAAAAAAATAAATCGCAAATCTACTTGCGGTGTGTACAGTTATTCCACCGGCACAGAATTATATTCCAGTCAAGGTTGGGTCGGACACATGAGTGTTCGTCCACATAACAGGTAGACCGCGGAAGAAGTTCATGTGCAGGTGGAGACAGTTGATGTCCGTAGACGTGATTCACGGAAATGTGAGTGCTCAGTCTATGGTATGTAGATTCGAGATGAACTGTCCGCTGGGCGAAAGAAGAATGTCCAAACTTGTCAAACCAGTGGATAACAGCAGATGGGTCTGGTACTACGGTATCGGTATCCTCAGATCACAGGCAATGTGTTATTCAGTCTGTCGGTTTGTCCTTGGACGTCCTTGTTCAGCCGTTACAGTTAACACCACGCTTCTCATAGATTTTAGATCTATGAGAAAAATTTCCACTCTCTAGTGGATAGTAGCTCCTTCACTGTCTACTCACAACCTACTATTAAGTCGTCTAAACAAGTAGCAGATCAAGAAAGTTTAACACCGGTCGCTTAGCCGTTAAATCTTCCCTCTTATGATTCAACAAATGTTTACTGCCACTTTCACAAATCTCAAGAAAGTGACAACAAGTCTTGCCTGGTGAAGCCAAAAATCTTCTAACAGCAAGGACTAAACTGAAACAGTAAACTCTCGACTGTTTTCTCCCAGTAACTAAACAAAGTCCGTTGACAGTGACCGTTGACGTTCCTTCAATAAGATACACGTCGCCTCAGTTCATTGTCTCTGCTCGAATCCCCAGTAATCGTTGAAAAACCCCCAAAATTACTTCCGTCTCCCCTCGCAACACATAACCTATCTTGTCATTGGCGTGAAGGGTCTGAGTTTTATGTCTCTTTGACAATCAACCTGACGTCTTTTGTTCCTAAACCTACGTAGGATTATTGCGTCACCTTCTCTTGAATGAAAGATTACGCAGTTATGTGAAAGACACAATGGAAACAACACATAGTTGAACCATAGCGCTGTAGAAAAACCTTCCGTAACGTGACAATTGTTTTGGGGGATTTTTTAATGAATTTTTGAAAAAAGGCTAAAAATGCCCCATCCACCTGGGGACGGTTCGAGCTACGATGGCTACGGTAGCATTGAGTTAACCTTGAGAAAACATAAGGAAGACAGAATTAGTTTTTCCACCCAAAAGGAACAAATACAAGAACCAGACTGTGGTTAACCCAGATTTGTGAAAGATCAATGATAACTGTCTTGCAAGTTTTATCTTCCCAATATATAGAGGAGCTTTTCAAAATTGGCTTGTCTTCTTTTGAATGGGAGAATGAAAGCAAAGAGTCAGCAAGATGAACAAGATGCCACATAGAGATTGGCTGGGATAGAGAGAGAGAATATCTTCTATCGCAACAGGTAAGTCTCTGGTGGAACTTTTTACAAAGCATCCCACACTTTTACATTCTAAACAAGGATATGCGATTCCCTCATGCAGTATATACCAGTATGATCAGTATCTGTATCTAAAACCATCCTGGCATTTACCAGTATTGCAGTATGTACCGACACCTCTCAAAATACATCAACTCGACAGCAAAGGTTTTACATGTACAGATCAATGGTTCACTTCCATTTCGTGCCTTGTTAAGAAACTTCGTTCAGGGAAGTAACTCATGCTGCAAGAGTTGTCCCCCTTGTGGTTAAAGCATCTTGTACTGAGACCAGCATGTAGGTTTTTACTGTTCCCATGCTAATTTATTAACTCTTGCTGTCCTATAAGGTTTTCTGTGCATTTGTGCCTCTGTCCTGTAAGGTTTTGAAGTTTATTGCAAAAAAATGGGTTATAAATTTGAAAAAAAATTCTGAAAATTTATTTATTGTCACAATGACTTCATATTTTAGGATATGTTTGTAGAATGGTTATTCTATGTAACCGAAGGACCATCTTGGGTTTAGAACTATTTTTACCTGTAGGAATATTGTAATTAATTCATAATTACAGGTGTGTTATGGACAGGTGTGTTATGTGTTATGTCAAAACAAAATAAAAAAAAACAAGACAGTATGAATTGCATGTGAATGTGAGCACAGACAACACAGAAAAGAAAACTCTTGCAAATCAGGCACCTACCCTTACATGTAGGGATGTATCGATGAAGCAAATTACAGGTAACATACGATTGTCTTCTTTCAGCATAAGTAATTCAGTTCACAATATAGAGCAGTTACAGTCCAGAACAGTCAAAACACTTGCAATAAATGAATAATCATCAGACTTGAAGCTTACACTCCTGTCCATTGTCACAAAAGTAATTTCAAACAGGTGTCACAATGTACAGGTGAGGAACGTATACACAGGTGTGAGTTACCGTTTGCACTTCGTACATGCCAAAGCAGTCAGATTGCACTTCGTACATGCCAAAGCAGTCAGATTTCAAATCTCAAAATTGTGGAATTTTGCAAAACAGCCTTTCTCTTTGCAAAGAGAAACTTTGCAGCGTTCACACTCCCAGGACGTTTGGATCTTCCTCCCAGCAGGTGTTCTGTCAGGACCATCAGCACAGACGACGCAGGTGCGGAGGCCGCGTTGTCTGAATTTTGGTTGGCACATGGACAGTTCGCTTCTTGATGACAGGAGTAGGGGTTATCACTTGTGAGCTTCTCTTTCTTGATGAGAAGCCGTTGATGAGGCCAGTGGCAACAGACAGGTGGAAGTCCAGGTGTGTCAGCCGTTTAGGGCGGGGCCCGCCTGGTGCCTTCAGGTGCAGAATGTATGCGTTGATCATGCTGACGTCTGCGATGAACCAAAAAGATATTTCCACCATTTTTTGGCTTTGTTTGCTATGCCATAATAGGAGCCCAGCTGGTCATTCTTGTCAACCGCATTGTAGTTGTCTGTGTAGTCTTGGATTGCTTTGGGCTTTGGGTAGACGATGTCGGGCTGTCCACGCTTGCCATGTCGAACACGCTGAATATTGCCCACATCATTGGCTGTTGACAGCACACTGACCTGCCTCTTCTTTTCACACCAAGTCACAGCGAGAAGCTGTCCTTTCTGCATCTTCTTCATTTCCCCATTGTTCTTTAGTTTGCAGGTTTTGATGGCAACAGGTAATCCTCTGCGATTGAGCCGGACAGTGCCGCACGAGTAGGTTTTTTTTCTCAGCAGTGTTTCAAGAAGGTTAACTGAAGTGAAAAAATTGTCAAAATATACATGATGGAACTTGTAGTACAGAGGTCTTACTAGGTCACACACAACTCTAGTACTGAGTGGGACATCGTTGTCAGAGGTGAGATCCTTGCCAGTGTAAATATTGAAATCCAGCAGGTAGAAACTTTCAGCATCAGCGATGGCCCAAGCCTTTATGCCCCACTTGCAAGGCTTTGAAGGAACGTATTGCAAGAAGGAAAAGCGGCCTCTGAATTTTACCATGGCCTCATAACAGAAAGGTTTTTGTGTGGTCTGTAATGCCTTGCAAACATCATCTTAGCATTATCAAGAACTGGACGTACCTTATGCAATTTGTCATGGCCTGGTTCAGTACGCGATGGATTTGTAGTGGAATCATTTAGATGAAAGTACTGTGTAATCACTTCATACATATTCCTCGTCATGACATTTGCGATGGCTGGTTGCCTAAGGACTGGATGTTTGCTCCAGTAGTGCCTGTAACTTGGAAGTTGGATCACACCCATCAAGAAGAGAATTCCCAGGTATGCTTTGATTTCAGCAACACTTGTTGTGAAAGTTCCGACTCCTTGCTGATGAGCATACCTTTCTGTTTCGGTTTTGATCTTCTGAAAAATGTTCTCAGGAAACAGAAGCAAAAAATAATCCACAGGCTTAGCATCAAATGGCAATGGTTCACTTGGCCCTACTTCACTTTCAAATTCATTCCTTTCATGATTTTCAACAACATCACTCCACTCGGCATCGCCATCAACATCGTCAGAAGAGACACTTTCACCATCACTGAGATCGCTAGTATGCACAGAGGACACAGAAATATCACTTTGATTGTCCACACCAAGTCCTTCGGCTTTTTCATCAATAAGTTGATCGATTAGATCGCCAAACTCGCTATCGCTATCGGAGCTAACATCCGCCATCTTCGCCGTAAGAAATGCACAAACTCAAACCTCAAAAAAAAGAAAAATCGTCCACAAAACCACACGATACTAGCAAAATCGATCGCAGAAAAGATATGCGGACATTTCCGGAAGCAGAATAAACCTTCTCTCATGCACTGGAGAGTTCCTACTTCCTAGGATATCATCGCTAACAAGAGCACTAAACAAGGCGCGTATTACCGCGCTTCAGGATTAGAGGCGAGGCGCGCATTACCGCGCTATAGGACGCTAAGAGTTAACAATGCCATTCTACTAGACTTGCTACATTATGGCAACACTGGGAGACAGTGAATGGAGATGTCGCCATTTTGTAGTTAAAGTTTCTATCTCCTTGTCATGGGAACGCTAGAGGGGGGTCGTTTCCGTGACACAAGCACCTCGTAATTTTTCCAAGATGGCGTCGTCGAGTGGTGAAGCAAGCAACCGATCAACCAGGTTTCGTCGGTTATCAGCTTTTGAAGTGGTTAATAAAATTGTAAACGATAATGACAGCGGAGAAGAAGATTTTGAAGAGTCAGATGCCAAAGATTCAGACAGAACACAAGCGAATTTCGGAGAGAGTGGTATGAGTGTGTTGAGTGACACTGACAGTGACTTCGTGCCCACAGGTGATGACGGTGGAGTAGCTTCAAAATATACTTCTGATTCAGAGGTAGAGGCAGAAATACAAACAACTGCAAGTAACGGGTTATAAAAGGCAGAGGTGCAATCGTCTCGAGAGGGAGGGGGAATTGGGGGCGTAAACAAGGAAGAGGGCGTGGCACAAAGCGTCCTCGCGGTCAAGCCAGATCCATCACAAAATTACAAAACTGGAAGTAATCCTGAAGGAAAAGCTGTTCAATGACTGTTGGCTGCTTAGGGTCTGGACTTCAAAGTTATTTTTTTGCATTTGAAAGTGTACATACATGAAAATATTAAACATGCTTTGTGTGTAAACATACATTTTTTCATAATCATAGTAAAATAAACAAAAAAAATCCAATAAAAGATGTAGAATCTCAACAACTTTGGGTTTTTATCAATCTACAATGTATTACCAGTTTATTGTCCAAATTTCATGCATGTATCTAAATAAATGACTCAACAGGAGCAATTTTAGTGAAACAGGTGAAAAATCTTTCTTCCCTGGCAAATAGGAAGCATATGAACACAACGTAACGTGGCAGTTAAGGGGTTAAATTGTACTTACTATTTGGTGCCAGATATAGTCATTTTTTTGCACACACAAAAAATTGGTACAAAAGAAGGTTTCACTGCTTGTACACTTCCCACAGGTAAATAAATCCAGTAATCAGGAGTATTCCACTTTGAATCTGTTGGTGAATGGTTCCATTGTGAAATAAAACACAATTGCACCCTTGAAGTTCACAAACTGTTCGCATATTGAGGTGTTTTTAGTGTCCAAAATTGCAGAGAACTTGTAAAGAAATGACCAGGTGGTTATGGTGAGCCAGTGAATGGAATTATTTGTGGAACTTGTTCCAAATTCCTTGTCCAGCCTTCAACAACTTTTGTGTTGCTGTCAAACTCTGGATCATCTGCAGCAGCATCATGATCTATATCTTCGGCATCTTCAGTATGATCGCCGGTTATTTGTTTAGACACCCCCCTCCCTCCGCTTTGGTATCTTGTCTCTGGCTTCCACTCTCCTCTTCCAAATCAGTGTCTCGAGACTCTTGACTCTGACCGTCTTCCAAATCTGTGTCTGACACTTTCGTGACTGTCGTTACTGGTATCGCTTTCATTTAGCTCTTCCAAAACGCTAAGGGCCGCGGAGAGACGCAAGGTCCTCTTCCCGCGTGTAGCCATTTTGAACAACGGAAGCAGACCTGGCCAGCCCCCACTACACTTAAATCTCGTTTGGCAAGCCCAAACTTTTTCTGAAACTCATTTAGACAGTGCAGGGGAAACAGGCGATGACAGAGCTTTACAATGATATAAAGTTTACCTCCCTTACACCGTTAAATGCGTCGCTGCAAATGTTTAAATCCGTTGATAGTATACAAGCAACGTGGGCTGAAGGGTATGATAGGGCATTGATTGTATACTATCAACGTCAGGTCCAAAGAGTTAAATCTTTTATTCTCAAAAACCCTTTCTCATATGCTCATGTGGCTAATTTGCATGGTTATTCATACTCCATTTAATTAGTTTATAAGTCTTTCAATCATAGTTTTTATGCCCGTATTTAGTGTTCCCAATGGCTTCAACAACTAAGGGTTCATAGATTTATTGCTTAGAAATTTGCCGGGTTCTAAAATGGTGGGGGGAGGGGGTATCTTTCAGATTTCTTTGTGTTAAAACATGCACAAACACCGAGAGCATCTGACACTGCCAACTGTTCAGGTCACTCGTGTGTGAAGACCCTATATTTCCCTAACTGGTTATCATTTGCTATGCCTATTCACTGCAACTTTACTGCTAATGATATGACAGAAAGGAGGCTGCAGTTACCTAGCAACTATTTTAGGTAGGAGATGGAAAAAAAGAGGACAAAGAGGAGAGAGAGAAAAAAAGAGGAAGAAATGACAATTCGTAAAGTCACAGGATGCAAACCAGCAAATATTAACCATCAGGAACTTCATTCAGCAGAAAGGCATCAACAAGCTGTAGGATACTATGGCATCACAGGAAATGTCAGACTCAAAAGGTGTAACAGATCATCCCCAGTGTTATGCTTTTTTTGGCGTCTCGTTGCCTACCCAATCAGGAGGTAAGCCAAATTGTTATGGTTGACCCGATTGGCTCGCTGAAACAGCCAGGAGAGACCGCGCGGTGGAGCGGGGAAGATAGCCAGCTGAAAGCGAGGGGAACCCGCACCCCGGTTGACCAGTCACCCTGAGAGGGCGGTCAGCTGCGAGGTGGGGGAGAAAACCCTCCGGGCTACAGCCCACCACCCCGAACGAGTAGAAAACATATTCGCGTCCCACTGGTAAAATCGCGCTCCGGGTTATATAGGCACCCGGCTGCAAATGTCGAGGGTCGAAGCCGAATGATGAATGCCGAAAGTATTACAGAAGAGTACAACCATTATCCGCGACATGGACGCAAGAGAACCAGCAGACTTCTGCATCAGGGGCGACTCTTGTCCAGTGGAAAAAGAACTCGTGCATTTCGGACCGTTGCTGAGATCATGGCGTCTGCGGTATTCCTATCCAGCATCGTGAAAGTGAGTTAACGTAAAGTGTAGGAAAGTAAGACGCGACCATAACTCAAAGCTAGTTGAACAAACTTAGAAGAAAGTAAATCAAACTTGTGGATTTGTCAGTTTGTAGAAACCTTGATTAATTCTTGTGTGATTGTCGGTCGATCTTATTGGTTGTTCAGACGTCGGCATGACGTCACTTTCTGAGAAATTTTAGTATGGAAAGGATACAGTTTTCTTTGTGTTCACCAATTTGAATTATCGGTATGATAAAATTCATAACCCGGTAAATAACGTTTTCGTGTAGATACATATAGCGTCGCTGGGATGAATGTATGAGAGTGCGAGTGATTGTTCTACACATTAGTGGATGTATAGTGGAGCATCATTCATTGCGTAGTAGAATACTCTATGTTGTAACTGTAAATAAATAGACTAGTGTATTATCCCTGGCCTCTTTTATTAAGTCGTGCGCGTGGCAAGCAAGGGGGTGGGGGCTTGAGCCAATTGGAAATTGATTAAATTAGGCAGCGATTGCATTGTTAGTTTCCCCCTTCTTGACACATTTTATGTTGTTGTAACTCTAGTTAAGGAGCAGACTAGTGAAACACATAACCGCCATACCCCTAGACACGACAGAGACAATACCACGACACCCAGACTTCTTCTGTTTCGAAGACGTAAGACTGAGACTGTAACTTTGAATAAGTTTTTTGTCAATACATAAGCATACTCTCTCTTTTTTATGTATCTGTATTTACACATACAGGCATGTTTATGGTATTGTAGGGTTACAGAAGTTTTGCCCTATTGGCTAATTGCCCCATGCCTCCCCGCCCAAAAAATCTGCCCCATCGCCCAAATGTAAGTGCTACAATGAAGTTGTATATTTATTGCTCAGAAATACCACTATGTTCAAGCTAATTTTATTCTTGCAACAAGCTGAAAACACATTTTGAAAATCTTTTACATTTGAATTGCAAAAAGAACTACAGAACTAAAGATGCAGTCCTACAGAAGTCCACACAGAATTGAACAGACATGATCAAACAATTTGAGGTCTATATCACAATTTTTAAGGGAAAATGTAATGCCAAATTGCACTTTAATAACGAATAGATAGTAAATTGCTGAAACCAGTAATGTCAACTGTGCCTAAAGCTTAAAAGAGCACAGAAACAAATCATATGAATACCACTACCAGTTTGTTCAACATCAACCATCGACAGACCTAGCGTGAAGTTAAAACAAATTTAGTCTACACGGACAAACAAAGACCACACTTAAAAGGAAGTAAGTTACCACAACATAGTACATACCTTCGGGTTCCTCCTCAAAATCCTCTTGAGAACGTGCGTCTAAATTTCCCATAACGTTGGACCCCGAGATGGTAGTTCGGCCCTCGACATCAGCCATTTTGAAATTAATGAAGAGATGTATATAATACCTCAAAAGACCGTGCGGTCAAAACAAAGCCATCAATAACACAAATATATTAACGAATCACCTTCTCAGCAACTTTCAAAATAATGCCGGTTACATGTTTGCAAATGAGGTGAGGCCATTATTGTTATGAACAGAGAACAGAGTCGAGTCAGGCAAGTACTTCCGCCAAACTCTTATAACTTTGCGCCTGCGTATTGAAATGCGGAAGTACGAAATGCGGGTATTCCCCCCCCCCCCCACAACAAAAAATTATTTTAATCAACAAATTTGATCGACTTTCTTCTTAATTTTTACAAAATAATTTTACTGAAAAAATTGTGCTGAAATAATTTATAATCTCCGAGAACCACAGCATAGAAAGTTCAATCGGTGGCTCAGCGCACAGAACATTAGGCGATCAGTAATATAATTCCCATCCACGAGATTCGTAGGAAGTGGGTTTTCGCCTTTTCGGAGTACGCCCCTTGACAGTGTAGACCATGAATGCGCACAGAACGATTCCAGCTAGGGTAACACACACACTGAGTCGACCCTATTTTACTAGCAATGATTTCGCCTGGAATAGTTCCTAGTGTAGCTTCGTGTGTTAAAGCCATAACAAGTGGGGCCTTGCTCTATTGACAGTGTAACAGTGTTGTAGATGATCAAAGTTATGTTAACCCTCATGAGGCCACCCAGGGTATTATTCAATTTATTCCTAGATGCAGAGAGCCACCTGAAGTAAATTATATGTGATCTCTCCATGAAAATCACTACGACTAGCGCTGGTTTTAAGTATTTTACAGTAAAATCAAAATACATGCATCCTATTACAAAAGGACAGCTTCAGGTGCAAAAATGACAATCGCATCTCATTGCAATAACATTCAACCATGACATCATTGTAATATACCCTATATAGTGTATGAATTGTGGTTATTTTTAACATGTTTTTGTATTTAAGAATGCAAATGTATTAAAATGGGTTGAAAATACAACACAATCAGATTAAGCGTATTTCTACGCCGCAGTTCCCCTGAAGGGCTCTGTGCATTTTAAAAAGATTAAGAAAGGGAAAGAAACTAATAAGAAAATGAAACAATAAAATTCCCCAAAATAAACATAAAAATAAAAACCAATAGAAACGCATTCACAAAACACAGACTTTAGCAGGCATATAACAATTACAACAGCATGCAGACAGGATGCCTGCCACCTAAAGAATACTATCCTGAGTCTTTTTCCTTCACAGACTCACAATCCCACAGTCAGACACTATGTAGCACAACCAAACTCATATACAGTCAAAATGTCAATGGCCAGAACCAGTACAGAACAAATATGTGTTTAGATTTGAACGTTTCCAGGGAGTGTGCACCACGAAGATTGACAGGCAATGAGTTCCACACCGCTGGGCCAGAATAACGAAAGGAGCGCTGACCAAATGATTTCAGATTAGTTTTAGGGATTGACAGAAACTTTTCAAAGAAAGATCTAAGACAGCATCCTTATTCTTACAAGTCTGACAGGTAACAACCATTATAGTTGTGAACTTTCCACATCCTTTGCAGACATGAAAAGCATTCGTCTCTGCATCTGTGGCTTCTGTTTCTGAATGCTTACCATCTGTGTCTCCTAGCTCTCTATCATCAGCAGTATCACCAACATCATATACAGAGTCAATGTCATCAAGATCTTCCTCTACAGCATCTTCTGAACCACTTAGTCCCATATCATCATCTCTGTTCCTATCGTCCTTGCTATCATCACCAACCTGATGAACAATCTTATTCTACTTCTAGAAGTCATGCATGAGAGGAAATTTTTATTCAGAATACATTCGAAAGATATACCTTTTCACCAAAAATGCAGAAAAGCGACACAAGCACCTCCACATGGGATCAAATCTGACCCCAGAGAGAATCGAAATTTGAGAAAAGCTGTTACCACTACTAGCATAAGTCCACTATGCCAACCTACAGGATGCTTCTCGTGACTAAGTCATGAAGTTTAAAGGTACAAAAAAATTAAACACAAAGGTTGGGGTCAAATTAGACCCCTAGTGGCACTTTAAGGGTTAATATTTTCTTTGTCATAACCTCAAGTCTGTGTTAAATGGCATTAAAGCATGGAAGCTGGGCCATAGGGCTCTAAATCTAAACTTGGCATAATAGGGTAGATTTGGACATCTTATTGATTAAAATAACAGTGGCGAGACCAATGTGTTGTTTGATTATATTGTAGACATGATTATATGTCCTGACATATTTATGAATAAAAGATCGGTGCACAACATGTGCATACAGAGAATCCCTTTTATTTATATAATTTCTTTATTAATTATAATTCGCACCTTGAGGATTTCATGTATTTGTCCTATGTTGTGTTCGTCTTTGAATCCTAGATCCTAGTTGTTAGCACTCGCTTAGTGAGCGGGCTGACTACATTTAATAGGGATTCTCTGTATGCACACGTTGTGCACTGAGGGCTAGCTGTGTGAAGACTAGCGCTGTTATAAAGAAAGGGGCGGCAGATCTTTATGAGGATCTGCCAAGTTCCTTACTTTCGGCCCTCTCTTTGCTACGTGTTTGTGTACGATAAGTTCCCTTGGTCACATGCGTCTGCATACGGCTATCTATAGCGCTGCCAGTACCTTTGTTGGAGTCATCTTACGATAATTTAAGCGCTGGTCCTCATTTGTTCTTTATTAATAATAATAATTTTGTTGGAAGCATTCCTTATAAATTAAGAAATCCAAACTTTTACAAATTATAACATATTACTTTAGGCATCTGTTCTGATGGTGCTCCACCTTGATGCAGTGGGACATCTTTAGCACCTCGACACCCAGGACTGTCGGAGGGAGCCTTGTGCTCTTGCCAGGCTTAACCAAGCCGAACAGGTCTGCAAGGGGTAGGGGCAGACTAAATAATGGACACCCTGGTCCTCCAGGTTGGATGTTGTGCAATGGACTAACAACTCATCTATGTAAAATAAAAATCCTGTTACTAAAAACAGTAGGTCTTACACAAACTTGGGTTTCTCCCATGAAGCTGGGGTAGCTTTGTTGCTGTCAAATGAAACAGCCAGAAGCCTGATGGAGTGGGAACCAGTGTCAGACCGTATCATCTCAGCCAGGGTTGAATACAGGTTCCAGAAGGCCTCTATCATCATGTGCTACACCCCAACAAACAATGCATAGCATGAGAAGAAAGATCTCTTTTACAACCAGCTCCAGTCTGTCCTCAACAAGGTACCCAAGCAAAACATGGTGAGTGTCATGTGTGAGAAGTGTAACATGCCAGGAAGGGGTGTGGGTAGCTATGTCCACTCTAGGTGTCACTTAGCGGTGTGTACTTGTAGTTCACATGGGGTGTGGCTTTTGCTGTCTCTGGCCTGATTGGTTGAGATATGTAACCGTCTTGATGACCACGTGTATGTGAATGAAAGGATCTATGGATGGAAGTTTAGAATAAAAAGACTGGTTTAGACAGTCAAATTACCTTCTGCCCAAATCTCCTGAGTGGAGAGCATCTTCAGCCAAAATCTACAGTGAGAGGGCTCTTCTGCTCAAAGCTCCTGTGAGAGAAGATCATCAACTGCTGTGAGGAGACGTACATATCTTGTGGTAGAAGTCTGCTGAAGGCTGAAGGATTCAGCTGCAGAACTGAGGTGTCTCGTTCTACTGGATGTGTGGAAGTCTAGTATCAACGACACGTGTCTTGAGTAGACCAGTTACATAGCACAAGGGACTGCGAGGGTGTTTGATCCTTCCAGACTGGTTTGTGACTCTTGCACGTGTTCCTCTGCTGTGGGAGACCTCCACGCTGACCGGGCGAGGGGGTAACTGCAGAATGTAAGGAAGGGAGATCAAAGACCATGGACAGACAACCGTCTGAAGCAGAGGGCGAAGGTCCAGCATTAACAGGAGGCTGTCTGTAACCGAGCTCTAGGAGTGAGCTCAAGGGGCTGTGTGTCAGCCTTGAGAAACATCATATCCTCTGTGGCATGTGTGAACGTCAGCATAGAAGTCTGCTGTTACATGGAAGTGTTCAAGAAGCCTTCAGGGTATATACTGGTGAATATATCCGAGGAAGGACGCTCCAATGTACAGACTGTCATGCGGACTGTATGAAGCATTCGGGAACGAATGTTGTGTTTTATGAGTTTTGTGCATAAAGTGGTCATTCTTTTCTCGTATGCAAGGGCGAGATTAAGGTACGTGGTTTATCGCTGTGTGTCATTGCAAGGCAGGTGATGTAGGGTGTTATGATTTTTTGGCGTCTCGTTGCCTACCCAATCAGGAGGTAGAGCAACTTGTTATCGTCAACCTGATTGGCTCACTAAAACAGCTAGTCGGGAGAGCACGCAGTGGAGCGAGCGAGGTGGTCGGCCTAGAGCAGAGGGTAACCCACCCCTTCCCCGGTTGACCCGTCACCCTGAGAGAGGGTCGGGTAGGAGGTGGGGGGAACAGCCCTCCAGGCTACAGCCCACCACCCCGAACGGTTAGAAAGCCTATTCACATTTCACTGGTAAGGCCGCATTCAGGGGTATAAAGGCAGCCATTGCTAACGCCGAATGCCGAACACACCCAACAGTTCTGGGGTAGTTACAACAAGAGAGTACGACCGTTACCATTACACTGAGAACTAGCAGACTGCTGCACAGGGGTGACTCTTGTCAGTTGGGGACAGAACTCCTGCATTTCGGACCGTTGTTGAGACTGTGGAGCTGAGAGACGTGGCGTCTGCGGCATTCCTATCCAACATCGTGAAAGTGAGTTTACGTACCGTGTAGGAACGTAGGACGTGATCGTAACTCAAAGATAGTTGCCTTGAACAAGCTTAGAAAAAAGTATACATAAAATTGTTGATTTGTCGGTTATCCAACGAGACTAGTTGTTTGTAGAATACTTACGGTTATCTCTTGTGATCGTCGATCGATCTTATTATTGTTAAGATGTTGGCGTGACGTCAGTTTCTGAGTGGTTTTAGCACATTGTACCAAAGACAAATGAAGTGTCTTTGAAAAGGATACGGTTTTCCTTGTGTTCACCGATGTGAAGTATCGGTACAGTAGAATTCATAACCCAGTAAATAACATGTGCATGTAGATATGTATAGCGTCACTGGGATGAATATATGAGAGTGCGAGTGATTGTTCTACATGTCAGTAGATGTATATTGGAGCATCATTCATTGTGTAGTGGAATATTCTATGTTGTAACTGTAAAATAAATAGAATAGCATATTATCGCTGCCCTCCTTTTAGTAAGGTGCGCGTGACAAGCAAGGGGGTGGGGTCTTGAGCCGTTTTGGAAATTGTTAGTTCCCCCTTGTTGGCACATATTAATGTTGTTGTAACTCTAGTTAATGAGCAGGCTAGTGAAACACATAAGCGCAATGCCCCTAGACCCCAGACAGTGTATTACCACAACATAGGGTGGTATTAGACGTTATTGTAGACCTAGCTCAAACAGAAGGAAACTTGCGCGACACCTAGAGTTTAAACAAGTTGTACCAGATATTGCCTTGATTGTAAATGCTCGCTGTTTATATCAACAATACATTCTTCTTTTTTGTGTTCTCTGTATTACAGTGTTTTGTGGTTCTTTATGGGAGACTGTAGGTGGTGGGGGCTCGGCCATATGATTGAGAAGTCATATTCATTAGTTTTAGTAAAACAGTGATAGTTCCACCTATGCATGTCACCCTCTTGACGGTGGTCGCGTGAGCGAGCAGAGGAGATGACCCGTCAAGAGCAAAAGAAAATCTCCCAGTGGTGACACTGACCCTCATGGAAGACCTGAATGCCAAGATGGGCAGTGACAACACAGGAAGAGAGAAGGAAATGGGAAGGAATGACATAAGAGAGATGAATGAAAATGGAGAACTCCTTGCAAACCTTTGTGCTTTCAATGACCTTACATACATACTCTTCCTATGCTGGCAAGTCCGCAAGGCCACATGGGTCTTGACCAGATCAACCACATCATAGTCTGCCAGTGATGGAAGAGCTCACTGCAAATGTGAGGGCCAAGCATGGAGCAGACATTGGATCTGACCACCTGGTGGTTGCAGCTAAAGATGAAGCTATCAGCCAGTAAGAAGCAACAAAGGAAGCTGCGGATAAGACAAACCAAGAAAACCTTCCAGATTTTCTGTGAAATTGGTTTGAGGCTCTCCAGATGGAAGAGATAAAGGAAGAGTCTGTGGAACACACCTGGGAAACCCTCAAACAAGCCACTGTCGGGACCTGTGAAGGGATGGTCGGAAGACCGGCATAAAATAGAAAAACCTGTATCAGAAACAAGATGTGGCAAAAGGTGGAGGAGAGGAAGAAGCTGAAGAAGGAGTTGAACCAGCCAATGCCCTGCAACAGAGCCATGCGGCTGCCAACAAGTATAGCAAGAATGCCAGCGAGGTGAAAAACCAGCTGAGAGAGGACAAAAGAGCTTTCTTGAACGAAGTAGCTGAAGAGGCAGAAACAGCAGCGGCCAAAGGAGACATCAAGACACTTTATGCAACTACCAGAGGTAGGAGTGACTTATGAACATCCCTACTAGACAAAGCAGACCAGCTGCTCACCTTGCTTGAGGTCCAACAAACAAGATGGAGAGAACATTTTCAAGAGGTGTTTAACAGGCCACCACCACAGAATCCACAGTTAGAGCCCAGGGACACAACATCAACACTTGAGAGATAATAAATAAAGCAAGATAAACAAGCAAGAAATCTGCAAGGCCCTGAAAAGTTTGAAAAATCGCTAAGCAGCAGGGGGTAAATGTGAAAGAACGAATCCTTTTGGAATTTAGAAGGCCCATTACCACATCAATGGACAATTTCTAAAAAGATCCACCAGAGACATAACCCACTGCCATATAAAGAACGCTGTCTATCCCAGCCAATAAATCTCTATGCGGTGTCTCATTTCATTTGTCTCGCTGACTCTCTTCACTTTCACTCTCCCACTTAGTTTTTTTGTCAAAGGAAAACAAAACCCCACTGTGAAAAGCTCTATATAATTCTCAGGAAGACATTATTTACAAGACAAAACTGATCTTTCCCAATACTGGCTGACTGAAATCCGGTTATCTTTATTCCTCTAGGCAGAATAACTAACTCTGTCTTCCTAATGTTTTTCTCATGATTTAACTCTTTGACCCCATTGGGTTCGGCTAAATTGGGGCGAGCCTGCCGACCCTTGCGTCAGCGCAGCTAGCAAAATTGCGGCGACTTAAAAATCTGCGCGATGCAATTAACCGTATAAGGGAAGTAAAAACTTTGTATCATTGTAAAGCTCTATCATCAGTTGTTTCCCCTGCACTGTCTAAATGAGAATCAGAAACACTTTCGGCTTGCCAAACGAGGCTTAGTGTAGCGGCTGGCCAGTCTACTTCCATCGTTCACAATGGCTACACGTGTTTCGTTTCTTGTGTGTGCAAAAAGTTACTGTATTCGGCACCAAATAGTAAGTAGTATCTTAGCCCTGCGGGGTCCTTACGGGGTCAAAGAGTTAAGGAAAGGAGCAAAACAGAACCTGAGGTTTAAAGAGGATTTCTTTACAGTTACATTTCATATCCTTTTCAGAAAAATAATACAATCTCTACTGGCCAGATTCCAACTAGAGAATTTGTCCAGGGGTAGTGCCACGATTTAACCAAGTGGCAGATCTAGCGCATAGAAACCATGCAACATTCATTCACGCACAGTAGTTAGGTAAAATCCTCTTTCACTCTTACAATTCAGCTATCAGGATAATACATCCACACAACCTCTCCAGCTAAATATCTAACAATACATGCATAAGAATTAACAGAGCCCGAAGTAGAGGGGGGAGGGGGGGCTGTGAATCAATGCTTGCAGAGTTATTTAGATTTGGAAGAAACAATAGGAAATATTTAAGTATCTTTTTCTACCAAACTTTATTTAAAATTTGTCTTCAATTTGGCAGCCATTTCTTGCGAGTTACTTAACTGTCCTGGTAAGCAGGTACTCAACGAAAACTGTCAGTAAACCAAATCTAAATTTTAAAAAATTCTTTAAATTGTGCAGGGGATACAACTGATGATAGAGCTTTCCAAATTATACCAGGATGAGTTCCCTTTAACTGTTAACTGTATCTGCAGGACTTTTGAAAACCATTGACACATGTTTCGACATGTGGTGAGCGCTATGTGACTCAATCAAGAACAAATGAGGACAGAGCGCTATAAATCGTCAAACGACAACCCCAACAAAGTACTGGCAGCGCTAGACACAACCATTTGCTGACGTATGCAATCAAGGGAGCCTACCGTACCCAAACATGTAGCAAAGAGAGAGTCGAAAGTAAGGAATGTGGCAGATCTTCTAAAAAAGATCTGCCATCCCTTTTTTTTAAACGACCCTAGTCTTCACACGGCTAGCCCCTGGTGTACCACGTGTGCATACAGCCAATCCCTAATTTATATCGTCAGCTCAGGGTGACGTCAGCTCAAGAATTGATTGATTATATTGTGCACCCTGAGGATTTCATGTATTTGTCTTATGTTGTGTTTGTGTCGAATCCCAGTTGTTAGCTTACGCTTAGTGAGCGAGTTGACGATATAAATTAGGGATTCGCTGTATGCACACGTGATACACCAGGGGCTAGCCGTGTGAAGACTAGGGTCGTTTAAAAGAAAGGGATGGCAGATCTTTTTTAGAAGATCTGCCCCGTTCCTTACTTTCGACTCTCTCTTTGCTACGTGTTTGGGTACGGTAGGCTCCCTTGATTGCATACGTCAGCATACAGTTGTGTCTAGCACTGCCAGTACTTTGTTGGGTATGTGACTGTCAAAACCAAAATTTTAATGTGAGGTCAGAGAGTCAATCCATTCTCATCGTTTTGGAGATGGTACGCCAATAGAAATTTGATAGGCTGGTGGTACTTTCGAGAGGGTTTTACAATGACTTAATTTTTGTTCAAAAAAATAAATAAAGGGATTCACCAGCAAAGGATGTCATTTATGTTTTCTTATAGTGGAATCATTTTTCTGTCGAGATTCCTCCCTTAGACCCCACAGTACACAACTTCTTCTAAACTGTGGTCTCGAAACCATGGAATCTTGTTTAGTAGTTAGCAAGACAATCATGCACACTGTTTTGCTGCGGTGACTTGGATACCTTTTCAACGCAGCCTTCTATACAGAATTTACAGTGGATGGATTTCAGGTAGGCATCATTTAATTTTTCTTTCAGTTTGCATTAGAATTATGTTTCCTACATCTTTTTTTTGTAAGATGCATAAAGATCACGGAAAGTCATGGCCTTTTCACATGCAAAAAAAGTGTCTAGGCGCATAAAGTGCTTACAGTGACTCAATCTAACACAATAGTAAGTACTATTTACAAGTTTTTCAGTTAACTTTTATCATGATTTTGATGCTCGAAAATTTATCTTTCAAAATATTTAGTTTACTGCATTTTGGGAAGTTTGCAAGCAGCATTTATTTCAATTGTGCTAAAATCAATGTGTACCCACGAGTTTACAATGGATGATAACCTTACATTGAGACTGTGTTAAACATGAATGGCTGTTGGCCAGACAAAACCATGGTTTGTTGGTTGACTCAAAACAAAGGGAATGACTATGCATGAGTCGTTAAAACATGAAAACTCCAAGGCTAATGACGATCTGTTCTTTTGCTTGCAAATGATCAATGTTGTTTATTTCCCCAAGTCACAGGTCTGTGACATAAGCAGAGAGACAGTTCCTTTTTCCATGAACACAGTTAAAATTACCAAACAAAGCATGGTACCTGGTTTTTTCCCCCTGGCCCAAGGGAAAAGTTGCTGAACACTGGTCCTTCGACTAACACTAATCCAGGTGCGAAGTAAAGAATCCTTTCTTTTGACACTTGCTACCTCCTCACAGATCTGTCTTCATCACAGGGAGACAAGAAGAAGGGAGAGTAACCACTCCAGGGATCAGACTACTTGGAGTGCTCTTGTACATTCCCACTGGCACTATAGTCACACAAGGTCATGCCATTCAACAATGGAGGTCTATCCTCTTAGCACTTTCAGTTTTGCATGACAGCCTGGGATGCAGCAAAAATGTGGCAGAAACTCAAATCTGCCACTGACAATTCCCCTCCAGGAATGAACTACGCGATACAAATTGTCCTCTGTCAAGCAGAGGCCACTGAAGAAAGGTAATGTATGGGCCCGGTCAAATCTTGGAAGAGCTGACAAAAACATGTCTTTCTCCCTTCGCTTCTGAATTGTGTCTGTCATGAAACTGAGTTTGCAACAGTATAGCCAGCTGATCATGTCAAAAATCTATGGAAATGGGTTGGTAGAAAGGGGTTATCTACAAGAAAGGTTATGAAACAAATGTGTAGATTGGTGGAAATTGGCAAAATCAAGGCAAAAGATCGTCTGACCTAGCCCACTATAGATGCCACTTTACTGCGGTTGTCATTGGGTATGTTAAAATAGATTCAAGTGGTGGGAAAAAGTGGTCAAGTCTTAGTGCACTTAGAACTGGCAGGAAAGCAAGATACAGGTCACGTATGCTTGAATTTGCATTTGTGCAAGGAGTGCAAAATCTAAATGCTATTATTGAATAAATAAATGTTTGTTGGGTGCAAGTGATAGAATGTCATGTAACTCCTGCAAGCAGTATAGGTTTTAATCTAGTCAGGTTGCTGCAATTGACTTTATGGGGCGATGTAACTAATGTATCTATTGAATCATGCGTGAATGACATAATTGCAAAATGTTGCTAATCTTTTGTCAGGGAAACATATGGGAGGGGGTGTTTTCATGACAGTGACAACATACCAGCAGAAGTTTTGAAAGATGAGGCCATAGTGGACCAGTTATATGTATTGCTCAACTTAGTGCGGACCACATGACAAATATCACTAGACTGGAAGAAAGGCCTCCTTGAGAAGCTACCCATAAGTGGAGACCTTTCACTGTGTAATAAGTGAATGGGGATCACCCTGTTGTCCATTCACAGTAAAGTTCTCACAATAGTCATCTTGGAACGGTTCAAAGATGCTGTTGACAAAAGACTTACAGATAAGCAGGCAAGCTTAGGAAGGACAGACTATGTACCGACCAGATTGCCACACTCAGGACAGGATTATTATAGAACAGACAATATAGTGGCAGACCCCACTCTGTCTGTTTCATTAACTTTATAAAGACATCTAATAATATAGACATAGCATCAATATGGAACGCCCTCCAACATTATGGTGTATGTCGTCACATGGGAGCTTACTTTGTCTCTGAACACTAGTGTTTGTTCCACACGACCGCTGTTAAGAGGTTTAGATTGAAAATACTATCACTGTATTATTTATGGACGATCTATATCCCAACCTGTGTTTCGTTCATCTCTCCCTCTGTGTGTGTGTGTGTTTCGTTGTTTTCACTGAGTATGTGCCTCGTCTGCGCGAAGTGTGCATGAAATGTGTTCTCGGGCGTTACAAATCCACATTTTATTTTTTTTTATTTATTTATTTATGGTTTTATTATAACTATTTCACTGCACACCATGCCCTGAGTCCCCATCCACCTACAATCTCTGCACAAAGAAAGAACCACAGACTCCATAATACAGTGAAAGGAAAGAGAATATTATTTACAGATAGCGAGAATTTACAGAATGAAGTAATAATCTAGCCTCGTAATAGGAAATGACTTCTGGGTTTCTTTCTGGTCAGCTAAAAACAGGGTTCCTGCCCACACCTGCTCTGCTAAAATAAAGTCAAGACATATGTACCCGTTTCAGCTGCACACACATTATGAACACAACACTCTTCACCTGGTGGTTTGCACAGTCCCATAACATTACAGTCTGTATCACTGGGCCCCCTCTCTGCTATCCTTAATGCTGACATGTCAGAAGGTCCACCTGGCTGCTCCTTGATAACAGCAGCCTCGTGTTGCTGAGCTCTCCTTAATGTCTTTTGCCTCTGGACACAGCTTACTGAAATAACCACTTGATAAGCACTACTGGTGTCGTCACATAGCCACGGCACTGTGCAATACTTCTAGGTCAACCTTTGACCCCTAAACTCACTCCACTAGAGTTCAGTTAAAAGCCATGCAAGGGCTTGATCTCTGCTTCTGCTTTAGACGGATGTCTTTCTACTGTCCCTTGACTTCCTCCTTTACGTTCTGTGGTTCCTCCTTCCACCCAGTCAGAATAGGGATTCTCCACAGCAGAGGATGCACACTCCAAAAGTCACACACAAGTCTTGGGGAACACAACAACCCTAAAAAGTATCTTGCACTACTCCGCTCCACGGCAATGCTTAACACCATCAGTCTTCAGCAGACTTCACAGCAGATGCTACAGCAGCAGTTTCACCACAACACATCTCTCAGCTGATTTAGCAGACCTCCAGCAGGAGATTGAGCAGATCTCTACCAGGAAATTTAGCAGAAGATGACTTGGGATTCTTAACAAGTCCTTTTATTCTAACCTTTCATACATAGATTACTGCATTCACACACGTGGTCATCAAGATAGTTACATACATCAACCAACCAGGACAAAGACAGCACAAGCGACATCCCCTTGTTGATTACAGGAACACGTCACACCCCTACTCTACGCTAGCACCTCAAGTGGACCTACCTAATCCCTGCCCCCTGGCGGTTCACAGCCTTTTGCTGCAACAAGCCCTGATGGTCAACACTATAAACGTTTACAGCTTTCTTTGATACATAATCTCCCCTTGCCTAACCCAATACCTGGACGGCATATCACACCTACTTGATAACTATTGTTCAACTCCAGCTGTGCCCGAGGACTAACAGGTCCCAGTAACACCTTGCTCACCCTAGAAGTTCAACACACAGCCTAGAGGTGTGAACATGGCCTCTGTGTCCCCCCCCCCTCTTACCTGGTGATTATGTAAAAGAGCTAGATGGAAGCTTAAACAAGGGGACTAAAGACTTAATTTAAGCAAGAAGGCTGTGGATGGGTCACACCTAGAATCTATGGTGTAATTAATATTTCTTTGACCTACCAAACCCCAACACAGGATGTTGTACCAGAGAAGTAGGTGAACATCACCAAAAAGCTTTTATCACAGCTTCTCATATCAAGTTATCTATGACAGGGGACTGTCAGAGGAATTCCAGGTTACCAATGGGGTCAGACAGATATGTTTACTGACACCTCTTCCTGGTGGTGTTCAGTAGGGTAACAAACACATACAGCCTATGCCAACTCTGGAAAACGTATTCAGCAGATGCTGGCTGTGAAGCTAGAAGACCTGGAGTTTGCCTCACTTTCTCATCTCCTCCAAGACATGCAAGGAGAAATCAATCAACTTCCTGGGAGAGACCACACAGTGTGTTGGCTTGAAGATCAGTCAAGGAAAGACCAAAATACTGCAGATCAACAACAGGCAAGAATTACCAATTATAATCAGGAAGAGAACAGCAGAGGATGTCAATGAGTTTACCTACCTAGGCAGCAAGATCAGCCACTCCAGAGGGACAGACAAAGGCATTAAGGCTAGGATTAGAAAAAACTCAACAAGTCTTTGGCATCCTCTGCCCAGTATGGAGGTCAGCCACCATCTCCACAAAGACCAAGCTCTGAGTTTTTGCTCAAATGTAAAATCTGTTCTCATGTATGGGTCAGAAACATTGAGAGTCACCAGCAGTAGTTCCCAAAAAGATCCAATCCTTTATCAACAAATGGCTCCAACAGATCCTCCACATCAAATGGCTCAACAGTGCCAAAAACTGACCTGTGGACAAGGGCAAACCAGGATCAAGTGTAAATCCAGGTCAGGAAAAGAAAATGGTTGCACACATATTGTGGAAAGAGGCCTCAAAGCAGACCTGAAGATAGAGCCTACTGGAAGAACTCAAAGCCATCAACCTGTTTTGGAAAAGAGAAAAAAAAAACGATTGCCAGAGACTGCAAGAAGTGGAGTACAACTGTTGAGGCCTTATGCTTCACAAGGAAGAAAGACGGCTAAAAGAACATTTACCTGACACAGTTGCATGACATTTCAACACACACACACACACAGAGAAGGCAGACATGAGGGTTTGTGCTGTGTGGCAGATGAATTGTGATTTGACTGACTGCAAGAATATGGACTCTTACTTCATCTCCCACTTTGGCACTAAGGGTCCCACAGAACTGAACCTAAATGACTAACCCTTCCAAAGCACACACACACTTTTCTTTCTCTGCTTTCACCACTTACTTTCGCCTTTTAATCCTCTGTTCGTCTACTCCTCTCTTTTTTACCTGTATCTTAGTAACTATAACTCCTTCTGTAACTAACCTCTGCGCCTACACTGGAAAAACCGCTATCAAATAAGAATCCCTGGATCAGCAATGAATAAGACATGGCCATGTAATTATAGCCATGACAGCAAAGGCTGGTCATGATCTGATTGGCTGTATAGGAACGACTTCATTTGGTAGCAACTTCATATGTGTCTACCCTGTCCTTGAAGTTTTACCCCACGCCGGACTACCGTATCTAATCTCTCTGCTTAACCCAGCTAAGTGCCCGTGTTTATTTGTCGTAATTGTCTTTACCTTTATCTGTTGAGAGTTCCGAGACGGGCATCTTGCGCACGCTCAGTGACTGTTTTCTTCCACCGGATCCTTTCTGCTGGTCTATTTGCCAGTACACGAACAGAGCGTGCCGAAAGAGGTGTTAGAAGGGTATAAAACTGATGAGAGAAATTCCCGTCACGCCTATACATGAACAGAGCGCACACGAAAACTTTTCTCAGTCCCAAAGCTCGGAGACGTCACCGCGAAAACTCGTCAGCACCTAGGATGATTAGACTGTGACACCCGCTCCAGGTTGTAAGGGAAAAAAAAGCGACAGAACTTTGCTTGGTTACAACTGTCACAAGAGCAGGCGCTATATGCCTTGAAAGCGGCTCGGGCCACCACTTGATGGGCCGTAGCTCCACAAGACCCGAAAAGGGTTAATTGGTTAATTAACAGCTGAAAACGCGGTGATTTCCCTCCCCTCATTTTGTTTTAAATGTGTTCGGGGTGTAGCAGAGGATCGAGGGAATAGCCGAATAAAGGAGGAGAGGGAAGGTTTGGTAGGCTGGGGTTATAGCTTAATTGGGTATACCGACTCAATGTTTCTAATGTAAACAAGTCGGCCACTACTGCTGAAGTCGTGACGTCACACAGTACCTATAAACCCTAGTTGATACATATATATAGCCATCACCGGATCACTCATGCCGGTGTGTTGTGAGAATAGTTATCCGAGGAGTTGACATCAAGGATGTGGACAAGTTTGTCTACCTGGGCAGCGTAGTAAGCAAGGATGGAGGAGCAGATGAGGACATCAGGAGCCGCATCAGCAAAGCCAGGCATGCATTCAACACCTTACGTCCCATCTGGAACTCCACTGCCCTTTCACAACAAACCAAAATTCGTATTTTTAACACCAACGTGAAAGCGGTCTTGCTTTATGGCTCGGAAACCTGGAGACTGACCATGACAACCACATCAACCGCTGCCTCCGAAACATCCTGCACATCAGATGGCCAGAGAAAACTTCCAACATCAGCCTATGGAAGAGATCAAAACAGATCCCCATCGACCGAGAAATCAGAAGAAGAAAGTGGGGCTGGATATGCCACACCCTCAGAAAGAGCTCTGACAACATCACAAGGCAAGCCCTTGACTGGAACCCACAAGGGAAAAGAAAAGTTGGCCGGCCAAGACAGACATGGAGGAGGTGCATGGAAGTTGAAATGAAGGCAGCCGGATGGACATGGGCTCAGCTGAAGAAGACCGCCGCGAACGGAGTCCGCTGTAGGAGTGTCGTTGAGGCCCTATGTTCCCCGGTGGAGCAAACGGACTAAAGAAGAAAGAGAAAGAAGCCCTCCTCACGTTTATGTACTTTTTAAGTTTCTCCGCTATGTATATTTACTGTGTTTTGTTCTTAAGCGTATGTATGTAAACTGTCTGCAAAGTCTCATTTTTGCCCGTTAGCCCGTTTTGTTTCTTGACTTTAAATACACACGTAAAACAAGTTTTAACTTTGCTTGGGATCCCTGCATTTCATTATGATTATACTAGCTGATATTTTATTTGGTGATAACCTTAAAATTTAATATTGAAGTGTTTTAGTTTTGTGTGGTAACAAAGGTTTAAAAGCGTGACTTATTTTACTTAATTTCCCCTTGGTTTTTTCTCTTCTTTGCCTAATCCACACATCCACACACATATAGGCTGTCACGCGTGCACAGTGAAGCCCTCCGGATAGCCGATAACTATTCTTACAACACCGGAATAGGCAAAATCGTTTTCTGCACTTTATGCACCATTCCTCAGGTGACAGGCAAAAAAAACCCTCACAACCCCTGAAAAAAGCACAAAAAGGGCTTTCAACCACAAATATTCAATACTCAGATGTCGCACTCCGATCGCAAAAGTGTTGTCACGATCAACAGCGCCACCACACTGTGAGTGCTCGGCAAAAATGGCAACAGCCAACAGCCAATTAAGGAAATGCACAGAATTATCTTGTGGTTTTTTGTTTTTTCGTTTCGTCAGAGATAAGGAATAATCTGCGCACACAATGTTACGAATTGTCTATCCGAAGCACACATGGCGAAAGTACATAATCTGTGGGGTATAGTTGGTTCGCGTGAAACCAAGATTTGTACATATCCGGTTTTATGCCCATATATATTTTTCTCGAATTGTGTTAATAATTTCAGTCATAAGACAACAGGGGTCTTTGACATTTTTGTCTGTGTGTGTGTGTGTGTGCGAGAGAGAGAGAGAGAGAGAGAGCAGGGCTTAACACGTCAGAGTCAAGAGTGCTCAGATATACCTCCCTCACCCCCTTCACCCGTAAACAATATATATATATAGATAACAAAAACGCATACACCGCCATGCATTCAAAATTTGCAACTTGAGAACTAACGAAACTCGGTCAGTGGTTGCTTCCCCATCACGGCATGACATTAGTATGCAGTCACGATCATTGTCCAAGCTGAACGAAATTCCAGGCTAATGTGATAGTACAGGGTGTCTGGCAAGTTTTTGTGGTCTTCAGGTAGGTAGATAGTTTTAGAGGGACAATGCCTTCACCTTGGGGTGGGGATGGAGAAATTAAGCTATGCACTGAAAGAACCACCAGACCCGGGTACATGACCAGACTGACAGTTGCAGTAAGATGGCCAGTTTGAAAAGGGCAGTCGGGAAAAGTTCCGATGGAATCTCCACAATGTTGAACTCCAGGAAAATCTATGACCATGCTGGATTCGAACCAGCAACATCCCCACTAATCCACAGCTCTACCTGCAGAGTTATCCAGGACCCTCAATCCCTCGTTCTATTTGTACGGAATAATTTTATAAAAGGTGAGAGCGGGCTGCTATGAGGACACCGTCAGCTGGCAGCAGAAATTAAACCCCAAATCACAAGCTTAGAATAACAAAATAAAATAACAAAAATCAAAGACAATTTATACAAACAAACGGAAATAAGTGACAAAAAGGGCGCGTTCAGTTGGTAAAATGTAGAGGAAAATTTGTTAATTTAGGCTCAAGTACATTTGAATTTTTCTAAAGACTGAAATAACCATTTCATTGAAATTGCCAACAACAAGCATTAATCTATATAGAAATTAGTTAAAAGTAGAAAAATAGGCAAATCTATATATATATATATGTTCCCTATAACTAGGCTTATGACTATTCTACCATGGGGGGAAAAAAACAAATGCTTATAGTTTTTGTAGCTACGAGGCCGTTGTCTGATCTACCGTTATCCACCAATAGGCGCAATAAGCTGCCAGTCAGTCCAACAGGGACAGTCCTGACAATTTTCACTTGCCTGGTCGGGCAACTATACGAATTTTTTACTTGCCTGACAAAGAGTTTTGGTTGCCTTCGGCGGTGGGGCAACCGGTTGTGTTAATACCTGGAGAGAGAGAGTAGCTCCACAAGAAGTATAGATCCCGACCGACCTGTTAACTCGAGATTCTTGCTGTATATGCTTTGTTTTAATCATGGTTTTAATTGGTTTTCATTCTTTTCAGATTCCACATTTAAAATAAATAAAAAAGATGTTATAAACTGTATAACCTATAAGAGCGCGAAACAATATTGGATGACCGCCCTACCAAGGGCCACACACACCGGCCGCTAGAGGCGTCGCCCAATTTTGGCTTAAAATTTTACCTACTTAATTTTGTTTGTGTACAGTGCACCCTCTTAGTATTAGATGCCTCTTTGTTTCAACTACATAAGACGCGAAACATTTCTACAGTTTCCGTAGCAAATTGTAAAAAGCGTATACCGAAAGATTTTTTTAGTACTAACAAATCTTTGGTATAGCTACACGACAACAGCATGTATAACACTTGACGTATGTAACAAATTCCTTTCGTTTTTGCAATATATCTCAGCTGAAGGATTATCTGTAGATCTTCATGAAGCTGCCTCGAAACCTTCGCTTATTCTACGGAATTTTTTTTATTTTGCTATTTTTGGTTTTCATTGGAGATTACAGAACTAATTATCTGTGCAATAATGTGTCCGACCGGCCGAAGTATCCGAAACCTATACGCCTTCGATCCGAGGCTAGACTAAATGATGTTCCACTGCATGTACTGTAACATGTTTGGCTGGACCTCGGCAGTTCGTGCATCGGTCAAGTCTACTCAAGACTTTAAAACTGACAATTTTTTTCCTACCAGGACACTTATGGGAACAGTAATAATAGGACTGGTGTGCGGTGTCGGTACAATGTGACTGAGTGGGACTGAAGGTCTTTTAAGACAGCAGTCTCAGCATGGCAACGCGCATAGGGGGCCTGGATAGCTCAGTTGGAAGAGCTGCGGCCTAGCAGGTGGAAGGTTGCTGGTTCGAATCCTGGTGTGGCCAAGGATTATTTTCTGGAGTTAAACATTGTGCAAACTCCATTCGGCCGTTTCCCCGCACATCAAACTGCCTGTCCGCACTGACCATCTTACTGCAGCCATCAGTCTGGTGGTTTTTTTCAGTGCATAGTTTAGGAATAGGACCCCACCCCCCCCCCATAGTGCGAAATCACCGCAAGGTGGAAGCACTGTCCTTCTAAATAACCATCATGGCAACCCGTGTATAACTTGTCTGAAGCAGCACAGCTCTGATATGCAAGAATCGTTTGTGACTGCATGTTAAGCAATACAAACGATCGAAACCAAACCTCAAAGCGAATTCTCCGCCCACAAAACCCTCCTTTGAACGGACACACTGCTACGGAACCACGGGCATATTAACTGAAATTATGTCAGCATAAAGCTCACACTGGCTGACGTATGTTGATCCTGATCCTGATGAAAATAATCTATTTACATTAACCTGATTAGACATTACTTTGTACTGTAGTCATATGATGATGATCTGGATGAAAACTATATTTTACAAGATGAAACTCCACAGTAATAAAACCCCACCACCTTCACCAGATTAATTTTTGACAGTTTTCATCAAGATCATGTAGGTATTTGTTGACGATTACGGTCAAAATTAACACAGTAATGTTTCATCAAGCTTCGTCGCAGATGCACTGGGTGTGGCAGTTTGTGGACTCGCTTTCAAGCCACTGGCACCACTCGGATGGAGTCAGAAGCGGACGACCTCGTGTGACGACTGCACGACAGGACAGTCAAATCTACCGCCACCACCTGCGCCAGCCGTATCTCCCTGCCGCAGAGACGGCCCGAGCCACTGTCGGGAGCCATGGAATTGCCATCTGCAAGCAGACTATGCGTCGCCGCTTGTCTGAGCGACAGCTGTAGTGTCGCCGTCCCTTACGGAGGTCAACGCTGACTGCAAGACATCGGCAGCAGAGAATGCAGTGGAACCCAGCAGCACTTGAACTGGACATGGCGGCAATGGCGAGACATCATTTTCTCCGACGAAAGCCGCTTTTGCGTCAGCTATGCCGACGGCTGCATCAGAGTATGGAGGTACGCCAACAACATCCTGCAGCACGACCGCTGGGGAGGCCCCAGCATAATAATTTGGGTGAGATCTGTGCAAACATGCCTATGGTGGTGGTGAACCGTCTGGTGCGTTCCATGCCCGTCATGTGCCAGGCCGTTGTTGACGCCAATGAGGGACACACCGGCCGCTACTGACTTTGGACTCTGAATTCCGATGTATGGGACATTCTGAACGCTTTCTCAGCATGAAAGATGAACACACATTGTGCAAAGACTCACTGTACCGATTTTCTCCAAAATTTTGAATCCACGTGACAAGTCGAGATGATTTTTGATAAAAACAGTCTCTCATACTAGCCGTTAGCTAGGCAGGTAGCACAGTGGGGGAGGGGTGAGCTCGCTCGCGCATTAGGAAACTGAGAGAGGAGCGAGGCGAAAAAGAGTGGTAAACCCAGGGACTGAGGAAGAAAGACGTTAGATGCTGATATGGTGGAACGTGGTGGAACGTGGTGGAACGTGCTCACCGTTTGATGTACCTGCTCCTTCAATCACTGAACTGAAGGTATTGGGTATCATTAATAAGCAGGATTTTTTAAAAATATTTTGTATGTGTTAAACCACTGGATACAATCATACTAGCTCTAGAAATGTCTGTGCAATGGCATATTCTTTTTACGATGTGATTCCGTTGTACGATAAAAACGTGATGATAGTATTGTATAGAAATGCCGGTTGATAATGTGGCTCGTTATTTGAACTTTTGCTTACCGATTTCTTAGTGGGATGTGAATGTATAGTGAAGTTGATTGTTAGGAAAATGAGTGAAGTTTAAAGTGAGATTGAGTGGGCATCATGCTAATCGAACTGAACCTGTAACTGGAAAGCAATGTGTAAGAAGAGAACGTGGCAGCGACCAGGTGAAGTGTTGGGTCGTTGAACAGCTTTAGAGCTGTGTATCGCGGTAAAGCAGTTGTTTCAGTAGTGACAAGAGTAGGTGCTCTGTTGTCAGTCACTTATTGTATCGGTGTATAGAGCGGGATCATAGGCCGTGTTGCAGTGTGATTTCCCCTCTTGCTTTAGTTTGATTATCTGGATTGTCTGATTCCTCATGGTATGTCGTAATCAGGCAACGTCTTACCCTAGATACGAGCACGGTGATTCTCTGTAAATAACCTGTAGATATATTTGATGTTGTCGAGTCAGTGTATGAAATATATGTTGAATAACGGTTCGCTGCAGTCGTGTCTTTTACGAGGGTGGGGGCTCTTGAGCAAGAAGTGTTTTGCCTGTGTGAGACTGAGCAAGCGTGTCAGAGCATGAGAATCTTTTCCCTCGGTAACCCCAACAATGTACTGGCAGCGCTAGACACAACCGTATGCTGACGTATGCAATCAAGGGAGCCTATCGTACCCATACACGTAGCAAAGAGAGAGTCGAAAGTAAGGAACGTGGCAGATCTTCAAAAAAGATCTGCCATCCCTTTCTTTTAAACGACCCTAGTCTTCACACGGCTAGCCCCTGGTGTACCACGTGTGCATACAGCGAATCCCTAATTTATATCGTCAGCTCGCTCACTAAGCGTAAACTAACAATTGGGATTCGACACAAACACAACATAGGACAATTACATGGAATCCTCAGGGTGCACAATATAATCCAACAAGAACAAATGAGGACAGAGCGCTATAAAATCGTCAAACGACAACCCCAACAATGTACTGGCAGCGCTAGACACAATATACGGTTGTGTCTAGCGCTGCCAGTACATTGTTGGGGTTGTCGTTTGACGATTTTATAGCGCTCTGTCCTCATTTGTTCTTGTTGGATTTTTCCCTCGGTAGATTTCTTTAGTTATTCACATTATGTCATAGCGTCGTCACCCTTTGGTGTAGAAACCATTGTCCTGAGGCAGTAAAGGTTTTGGTGACGATTGCTCAATTAATTTTATATTTAGGAGATCACCATAAAAGTTTGATCTGTATAATTCTGGAGAAGTCGAGTCCATTAAGTCAAGGTACGGCCCGTCGTGACAGTGTTTATTGAAAGTACATCGAAGTTAACATTTAGCATTTGGACTTAAGTACAAAGCATCTTTAGCATTGTTGAGATTAGGCTAGGGAGATAAAGGTGGCATCTTCACGAGATTCTTCTTGTCATATATACAAATTTGATCAATGAAAAAGATAGCAGGCAACATTGTCCACTCTTTCCATATGGCTGGCTCTTGAGTGGGTTTTGCGATTTAGAAATGATCCTATCTTTGCCTAGTTACGTGGATGGCGTAATTTCACTGTTCTGCTGACGATGTGAATACCAGGGCGTGGAATTGTGATAGTGGGGAAAAGTGAGAACTGGAGTTTGAAGTTTGACAGTAATTTTTTTATTGTTTTATTATTGAAGGGAGATAGTAAAGGTACACAATTACGTCTAATGTTCTAGGGTAGTAATAAATAGTGGTGGATCCTATTTATATTACCCCGTACTGAGTTTTGTTTGAGTGAATGAAAGAACATGAGCACGTGCCCCCACTAGTTCGTCTGACGTGGATGGGGGTGGGGGTCGTGACAGAATCTTTGAATGACAGGACAAAATTCAAATAAAATCATCAACTACCTCAGTTTGCGTTTCTTTTGGTTTTCAGTGTAAATATAGCGAAACGATGACGGCAGTGTGCTATGGATCTTTTGGCATGTCAAATTCGGGCTTCACACAGCACGATCAGCGAAACGCTGAACCCCGTTCAGACACTTCGTGATGTCTCATTTTTCACTTTTCGATCATTAAACTTCAGCGAAGCTATAGCCGATTCTTCGGTAAATCAGAATAAAGCTCTAAAAAGTGTGTACTGTGTGTGTACCTTATGCTACCTCTCTACACTACAATCGAGGTGTAGTTGTATATTGTTGTATTGTTGATGTCGACTCACTCACAAGTGATGCATTTTAAAATGCCGTCTCCAGGGCAGCTAGAGAGTATTAATAGTTTGCACCGCTCCAGAGTGTGAGCTGGTGGGGGGAGGGGGTGGAGACTGGCTACAGTCTTTGCTTCGGCTTTTGAGGCTTTTATAAACCCTTTTTATGAGACCGTGACCCAGGTGTCACCTATTTTGGTATTAGTGTGTGACAGTGTCGTATACTGTGTGCGACAATAAGTGGGTGTAATAGTTTAACGTGGGCTGCATAGTCTAAAACGGACTGATTTTTGTACATATGTATTGTTAGCATGCGTCATAGCTTATGACACAACCACTTTTTAAGTTTTTCTTTTCTGAATTGTGGAGTCGAACCTTTGGAAGCGATTTTAATTTGAACTGTTGTATCATTAAAAGGGTAGAAGAAAGTCCCCGAATTGTTTTGTCTCAGTGTCTTGCGAAAGAGCAAGCCCGCCTGTCTCGTGAGTGAGAGTTGGTATCTTAAGAAAAAGAGAGAAATTGCATCACTGTTTTCTGTGAAAGCGCCAGAACTGTTGATTTCATATGAACGTTTTGCCGATCTCCCGAAGCAATACATGGATCATTAGTTGTCGGACAAGAAGCTTCTGGTAACTTCCTCGACTGGTAATTTCAAGTTTCAGATATTAAACATATTGCCATATTTGTACAAGCACAATTGCTGTATACCTTCGGGCATAATTACTTACGTTGCCAGACAGAGCTACACGGAGAAAAGGGAGCTATCTTCAAGTTTTCCGAAGATATGGCACATCCACGTATAAAAAGATACATTAAGACTGGTTAGAATGTACGGGAACACAGCCATACTATATACAGGTTTTGTAACCGTTTTGGACACCGCATTCCGCGGCTCGTCTACGGTCGAGGGCATCCCCGCCCTGCCGGATTAATGAATAGTACGCCTTACATGTTTCTGGTATAAGAGCTCAAGGCGTTTTACCCTGTTTGGAATACCACAAACCCGGTCATAACGCTTATACTTTCCTACAACATTAATCATACATCAGCAAGTAAAAAAAACCCCAAGAAAACAACAAAACATTAAGGCGTGCCCTTGAATATAACATCTTAAAGAGAAAAGTTCGATGTGTTTTAGATGGAAAGTGCATGGGACAAAGGTGTTTTGGGGGAGTACTTTGGTGTTTCGATGAAAAGGCGGGAGTTCGAAGATTGTATTATCAGCTGAGAATCCGTGAGCGAAAGTATAGTTTCTTGGAGTTGGGTACATGATATATATATATATATACTGTGTATACTGACAGACGAAATGAGCTGCAAAGCTGTAAATACGCTGTAAAGATTTTAGAATTATTCCCCGATTACAGTCAATAGTTGCAGTAATCAAGGTGGGAAACAAATACGTATTACGAAAAGGGGTTCTGGCTGGTTCCTCGGTGTGATGTGGACCAGTGACAGATGCTGTTAGGCCTACGTTTTAGCAGAATGTTTATGCTGTTTGACAGGTTGAGTCTTCGACTGTTGTCGGAACAAATCCGAGGTCAAGTAGATTATAGTTTCTGAAACGGATAGTAGGGTAGGGATAGGACAGCACGTAAGAGCTCTCATTCAATGGAGCCAATCAAATGAAGAGCTCTGTCTAGGATGTGTAAAAAGCGGAGCCAATCAAATGGCGAGCTATATTTCGCAGGTCTGCCCGGGGGCGGGGGGAGGGAGGGAGAGGGGATGTTTCGGGAGGAGAGGGGTTTAAGGGAACGGTAATGGCTGGGGTTAGGGTGGGGGCTAGGGGTAGGGGTTAGGTGAGGTTTAGGGGTGGAGTGGGGTGGGGTGGGGTGGGGTTAGTAAAGATCTTCCAGGAAACTGCAACGTTTTCAGCTGTCCTAAGAGTTTAGCATATTTTACGTAAGACTGTATTTTGATTGGCCCCAGTTTTTCTGCGCTTTTTCAAGCTCACGGCTGTTTGTTACTTAACGTCCCACCGCAAAATAGGTTCATATCAGGACGGGATATAAAGAAATGATGAATTTAAGTGACCAGAGTGGAGAGGCATGGACTGCTTCAGTTTTGTCACAGTTTATATAGTTTTAGTTTTGTTAGCAGACGTCCATATGCAGTTTCCTGCCTCAGTCGTACAATTTTGGAGAGAGATCTTACAGCTGTAATTTTCAGCCAGAGCACAGTATAACTTTAAAGTTAGGTGGTTAAATGGGATACTACTTATTCTACTGCTGATTTCAGAGACTGGGGAAGCAGGCGGAATGAAAGGTATGCATATATATAGACCCTATAATACTGACCTCAAAGGTATACTCCCAAAAAGATGGTTTTATGAGAAGGCATATTAAACACATAAAGAATTGGTTTCTGTTTGAGAGGCATATTATTAGATTAGACTTACACCAGTTAAAGATCGAACAACAATTGCTAATTATAATAATGTTCCAGTTGAGAGATCATGATAGACCGTTAATTGTGATCAGCTGTGTGGAAGACAACTTTCTGGAGGTTCAGGAAGAGGAGGAGAATGTGGCCATTTTTGCTGTCATCGAGAGATGTTGGACCGAGGACAAAGTTATGATAAAAGATTGCATATTATGCGCTGTTGGGTCTCCGATAGTTATTTGCACGCTTTAAGGCGGCACTGCTGATTGTTTATAGATCAATGACGCTGCTGCCAGCAACACATTTAATTGTGAACTCTGTGTGAGAATAAATTGGAATATGCTGGTTGCCAAGTCCTCAGTGGTGCCCCAACGGCCACGGCTACGGGACAGATGAGATGAGTGTGAGAATATGACTGGGGCATGCAGTGCGAGCCAGACTCGTGATCGAGATCCTGATGGAACTACAGTCACAGTGTGCACCTTAATTATTGACATCAACAATAACACTGACACCCTATGAAATAAAGCGCACCTATTTAACTCCCACGACTTTCGACAAAACAAAATCCTTTCATTTGTAAAACTGTTAGAAATCTGAAACTTTATCTTTTACTGTGCATATTTTGGTAATATCTATTCGACTAGGGACATTGAGACTACGAAAGGGGAAGCAACTTCGTTTATAATTCACTGGTACGCTAGGGCTAATAGATGCTCCCTGATCGCTGCGCCATCTTTAGTTAAAATGTCAAGAGACAGAAGAATGTTTGCAGATCTTGCAAGAAACCCGACGCGGCAGAGGCGGCCTTCGCCTAATGTCGTCAGTTTACCAGACAGAGCTCACGATTAACGGTAAGGCTCGGTTTTACCAACATTTTATTGCTGAGTATTTTCCTCTTTGATTTGTTACGCTGCTCTTTCTTTGATGCCGGTCGGCAACAGTTACCGCGAAAATGACACATGTCAAAATGCCTGGGAGAACAAAGCGAGTCCTTTGTTTACATTTGCACATCCGCTCTGCTGCAGCCATATGCAGAGAAAAATCGCAAGACGAGGATGCTGGATAGTGTGATGAGTGTTGTGATACTTTTCTTTTCAAGAAAGGTTGAGAGGTGAAGCATATTAAATGTATTAGGAACTCGTACGCAAAACCACGATGCTGTTCATGCAGGTGTGGTGAGCAGACGTCCTGACCAGGTCATGATGACATTAGTACTCGGTGCAGACATGACGCGGCGGCGGCAGTCTTGACAGTGAGGCGGCTGTTCAAGACGCTCCCCAAACCTATATATGTCATGTTTGTAATTCTTATAACACCTAGGTATTTTCTATTTACCTACGAAAATTTAAAAAATCTTGACTACAGTAGATTGCATGCTGCTTCAGCACCAGACGTCATGCGCTTGTCGATAGGAGTTTTGTAGGCCTAATAGGTATGGAGCTAAGCATGATAATGGCGTAATATTAACATCTTACTTCCTCCCCGATACATTTTTAGAAAAAAAGTGTGTTCCTTGTAGGAACTGACAACTGCAGGAGGCTACTGCTAAACATAGCCCAGTCACCCACACAGTCGCGTGGTGTTACTGCCAGCGAAGTGGCTGGCTTAGTGTTGTTGCAGTGTTGACTGTGTGTGTCAGCTTCTGGAGGCAGGAGCGCCCTGACATGCAGAGGCCAGTGACACAGGCTCAGTGCATGTCTGGCAGCATGTCAGGCGGGGATGGGTGCTTCCATGGTGAACAGTAGTAGGGAGATCGATCGACTGCAGGCTGTAGTCTTGATATGGTCGCCCTTTGTGCCCTAGCGCCTTGCCTGCTGGGCTCATATTGTACACAGCAGCCAACTTGAAAATGCAGTAAGGATTTTAGAATGTGCAATGTGTTTATATATAAACATATCATCATACTTATATTCACAGCATCTGTGGTATCCAGATTCATTGAATTTGATACAAAATGGAACCTGAAGTTTTGGTCTCTGTAAGTTGGCTTCCGTAGTATATTCTGTTTTACCTGCATGACTAAGTTTTGAGTATTACTAAAGAAAATGCGTGGTTTTTTTTCACCAGAGCAAATAAACTACTTGAATCTCTTTATATAAAACTTCTCACATTAGTGGGTTAATCAGTGAAGCATGACAAAAATAATGCTTATGCTTGTTTTGTTGTGAGTAATTGGATCCTTTTACATGCCACTACAGCAGAAACTTTACCCCTTTTTTATGGAAGTGGTTGGCACAGAAATTGTTGATCTCTTTGCTTTTAGTGAGCACATTTAAATGTTCAAAAAATGCTGTACCATACCAATATAACAAAAAATTGTAAATTAAGAGATGGTATACAAAGGATACATCCACAAAAGCCACAGTGTTGGCTAACACAAATAACAGTAGATTCTGCTTCCATACAGCCCTGTCAGCCATATTTTTGGTGTTAAGCTTTATGAGTTAAACTATTGCCCTCATGCTGCACTACGGCACATTGCCTCCACATACTCAATCTGAAACTGTGAAAACAATTTTTTTTCATTTTCGTGACGTAATATTTTCTTCATCAGCTTAACACTTAGCTGCCACAGTGCTGCTAGCTCAAGCCACCCCTGCTGATGCGGCTTTTTAGCCTTTTTTCAAAGATTCATACAAAAATCCTCCAAAACAATAGAAAAGTTATTTAAACTTGGTTGCAAACATCAATAAACACAGAAAACTTACTAAAAAAAAAAAAAAAACAAACTTACTCTTACTCTGTTTCTTGGACCTTGTTCCATAATTTATGAATGCTTTGATGGAAACACAACTGAAGTTGAAGTAATCCAAAAGTACTCATGATTCCAGTCTGATACTGTTTACACCACGTGCTCGCTCGTTTTTCTCTTCGTAGTCACTCTCTTGGGTCTGTCAGGCACAAATACTCTTCACTTTATCATAGTAAATTTACAAAACAATGTCATTTTCTTCATCAGCGTGTAATTTGAAGAGTAAATCTAGCATTTCTCAAGTGACGGAGCACGTGTGGATACGTGCTTCACAGCCATTTTTCGTTCGTTTGGAATTGTGGTCGAAAACCAGTTTAAACATAGTGTAAGGGAAGCAACTCATGAAGAAATGATTCAGCTTTCAAATGGAAGAGTTCTCTACTTTAGGTGATTAGCCATTCCCCGCAAATAAATTGTCAAAATTCATAAGTGGTGTTCACCATGCAGCATACAGCGCTGCACATGCTGTGGCGGGTTTGCGCTCCATGTGGCGTCTTTGAGTTAAGCATCTTGGGAGGACTTTGCTGCAATGCCCAACAGTGACATTTTTGTTTGCAATGACTGTGACGCAACACGCAGATTGTGGTGGAGGTGATAATGATCCGATCACCACCTATTAAATCGACAAACCAAGATTTGTTACATGCCATCTCCCTGATTGTCCTAGCAGTACACATAGGTATAGCAAAATTCTCTTGTCCAAGCATGTCAGTGGGGAAGGCAAAAAAGAAGAAGCACAAGATGTCGACGACCAAACCCTGAATACAGTCATGCTGCATTGGCCAGTGAGGACACAAATACATATAATAATACAGTAGTCCCTTCCTAGTATGACCCCCTGTAGTACAAACTTCATGTTTTCTGTGCCGCAAGCACTTAGCCAGCCTATCCTGGCTTCTGCTGCATCTATACTGAAAGTTCCAAACTTCGTTCCAACGGTTGAGTTGCGGCTGCAGCCATCCCTTCTTGCTCCCCTCATGGCAGGCCTCGTTGATCATAGCTCTGTCTTCTCCTCTGACCTTTTTGCCATTCTCCTGGCTCTCCTGTTGCCTTTTTACATCTTGTCTGCACCCATCCTCTTCTCTTTCCTTTTACCAATGTAATTTCCACACTTTTACCACTGTGATGTAGCAGCCATTGCTAGTGCAGCGTTGAACCCCAAACACTCACTGACTCGAGCACCATATGAACCAGCTGAATTAGATAAAAGCAGCATGAACTGTTGTGTAAGCCATTGGTCTTCCAAGTTTGCTTGAAGTTACTAACAGTAGCTTGATGAAAATGGCATCAAACAACTCAAGTGAAATGCTTTTACACTTGAAGAGAAGTTCAATTAGGAGAGAGGAGTGAAAATTGAGAAATGGCAATCAGCATTGCAAAGTCACTGAATGTTGAAAAAATGCAAATTCAAACAATTATTTGTGAGAAGAAGTTGATCATTGAAACGGAGAAAGGGAAAAATGGACACAGGAAACTTTCTGAAGTGCGAAAAACTGTGTACCTTGTTACCAGTGTTTCAAGTTAATAAAATTGCATGTTTTGTAGTTTTCATTTTATTATTTTAATTTTAATTACTGCACTTTACTATAATCTTGGGTTATTTAGTCTGAAGAACAAAATACAACTGATTCCCACAAAAAATCCAGCAGTATGGGCACTCATACAGGTTCCCCAAAGAAATCTGTTATGTTTTTTTGATGGGCACTGGCCCTCTCAGTAAGTAGTATGTTCTCCAGAACACTCTTTTCTTTCATATCAAAGAGTTCCCCGTGCCCAAAATGGCTTGCCAGCTCCAGAATCTCTCTTGAGTGATCTAGTGTGTTTCTGGTGGTGAAGGTTTGCACTGCAGTCTCCTCTTTGTCATCACCAACAGTGTCCTTCTGCTTTACCATAGATTCAGAAGATGGTGCATGGACAAACTGGTCATTGTCATCCACTCCAATATAGTCCTACCATGCCACACTCTCCAGCAAATGGTGAGTCTGGGGATCAGCTGCAGGGATGGCCTCCTCCACTGGCTGAGGCCCACAGGCCTGGGACACAAAGCCATATTTGGCAAAGCACTTGGTGATGGTGTTTGGTTGCACTGCTACCCACACAAGGGCTAACCACTTGACAGCATGCTGGAGAGTTACGGACTGTGCCTGTTCTGATGCACTTAAAGCTTCATCTGTATCTGCCAGCACATGGCTCCTCAGTCACCTTCTGTAGTGTGCTTTCATGGTGAAGATGATTTCAATATCCAGGGGTTTCAGCTGAGATGTTGGGGGAACAAACTTGACTGTAATGTTGGACAGGTATATGTCTTGATGGGCATCACAATTGTCCACAGTGATCAAGATCTTCCTGACAAAAATTTTCCCATAGTTTTGGATGCATTGGTCAATATGGGTTTCCTCACTGCTGTCAGTATGACTTTTACTTCTCAGCAATAAATTCACCAATACTGTAACTTGAATTAATGTTTCAACTATGAAAACTTGATGCAGCTTTAACAATTTTGTCAAAACTTTCAGTGACTTGCATTTTGTTGCATAAGGATTTTTTGATGATCTCATTAGCCAGCCTCTCTCGTCAAGAGAATAAATGAACAGAAACCAATCTCTTATGCTTTGTTGCTTCACACCAGTCTCGGAAGATAGTTGCTGTCATCCAGGCTTTCTGGTTCCATCTGTACATGATGGGCAGAGTCGATTTTTGGAAACCTGGCACAAAGAAAAACAAGGCAGAGAAGTTGAAGAAATTTTTTAAATGAAGCATTAAACTACATTAAACATGTAAATGCAAAGGAGACAAAATGTAATGTTCAAAAATTAAGGCAAGAGTAGAAAAAAGGAAAAAGATCTGCACTGATCTTTGAAACATCACAAATTTTCTGGGTTAGCTTTTCACCTAACTGTGAAGAGGCCACAATGACAGTCATTCTTTCTTTGGCTGTTTTCACACTTTCTTATTGCCCTTCTTCAAAATCAGTGACTTCTGTGGTAAGGATTGGTAAAACAACCCTGTTTAAGCTGCATTAAAAACATCATTTGGGTTGTAGTAGGTAGCGGCAGCCAAAATTTTCTTTTCAAAATTTATCAGTAACTATGATTTCCCTTGATAGAACTTTTGATTTTGTTCCTTACTTTCGACTCTCTCTTTGCTACGTGTATGGGTACGATAGGCTCCCTTGATTGCATACGTCAGCATACGGTTGTGTCTAGCGCTGCCAGTACATTGTTGGGGTTGTCGTTTTTTGATTTTGTGTAAAACACAACAAAAATTTTGAAATATCTCTATTGGATCCAAAGATATGCCATTTTATAATTTTGATGTGCTCGCAATGTCATCAATGTAAAGAAACATGCACACTTTGACACCTGAACAAAAACAAACTATTCAATGAAACAACACTGTATTTCTTTTTCAAAGAGTCATGTACACACAGAACAGAAATCCAAGAGAACACATCATCATGTGCACAATCGTTTAAGATATGGCCTCCTAAAATTGCTCAATTATCACATGACGCAAGGTGCCAAATCACATGAGAAGCCAACTTTAGCCCTTCATAAAACTTAAACTTTTTGACCACTAAGTCTCAGATTTGATCAGAATCAAATCCTGTATATACTAATGCATGCCAATTTTTTGTGGTCAATTACAAGCCAAAGGTTTAGAAATATAGAGGAGTAAACTTGTCACAATGGCCAAAATGACCCATGATGGACCTGCGGTGAGGCACCAAACACTTAACTGGCAATAACTTTTGAACTGCTGGAAGAATTCTTGAAATTTGGACATAAGACTAGTCATATTAAACTGCAAAATGTAAGCCAAAACCCAGATGGTTGATAGTAAAGTTAGATTTTAGAAACAGTAATAGGACCAAAACAGCTGGTAGAAGTTGATATTTACTGGATAACTCATTATTATGTTTCTAGATGACCATGATGATAACGACAGCACAAACACTTAACTGGCAATATCTCTGTAACTACTGGGAACATTCTCATGAAATTTGGACAAAATGTTTAACTCTTTGGGGACACCGCAGGCGGATGTCAATCGATGGCCGACAAACCGTCGAGGCCACGCAGATTGGCACCCGTCGACAGATTCAAAACTTTGCAGTGACTTATTTAACGGTATAAGGGAAGTAAACTTTGTATCGTTGTAAAGCTCTATCATCGGTTGTTTCCCCTGCACTGTCTAAATGAGTTTTGGAAACAGTTTCGGCTAGCCAACCAATGTTAAGTGCAGTGACTGACCGGTCTACTTCCATCAGTCAAAATGGCTACACGTGCGAAGAGAATCTTTCGTCTATCTACGTTTTAATTCACAGTGGAACCATTCACCAACAGATTCAAAGTGGAATACTCCTGATAATTGGATTTATTTACCTGTGGGAAGTGGTCAAGCAGTGAAACCTCCTTTTGGTTCAATTTTTTTGTGTGTGCAAAAAGTGACTACATTTGGCACCAAATAGTAAGTACTATTTAATATTTCTAACTAAAAGTGTTGTTTGCATTGGAATGTAGAAGAATAGATCTTTCTAAACATGTAAACTAGATTAGTGTGCATGTGGTAGTTTTTAAGGAGTATTATTTTTAAAAAACGGGTAAATCTATGCGGCCTCTATGGTTTCTACATAGGTCTTAGCCTGTGTCGCGAAAGAGTTAACACCTAAAATTACCAAATATAATACCAAAATCCTCACAGAAAGTCAGTATTTACTGGATAATTCCCATTATTATGGTTCTGTTGATGACCGTGATTAATATTTATTAGCGAATAACACTACAGTCTCAGAGTGTGGCACAATCTCCTGAAGAAAGACAGCTGTCTCATCAAATAATTTTCCGCCTCCTCTCTTCAAGAGGAGAAGCTGTATCGGCAGTTTGTCAGTTCGATTGCAGGTTGTTTGGCCGTCTACCCTTCCCTGATGCCAAAATAGTTCTTTCAGTTTGGAGTACTGATCATCTGTAGTGAAAGCAGAATAAACTGCAGCTGCTTACTGAGTTCAGACATTGCACATAAATAGCTAACTGTGGAGTCACAGATTTACATTCACAGTAACTTATATTAGTAGACCTAAGCCAACAACACATAGCATTATGACTCATTCTTTGTGATCTTGCTTTCTGTAAATCTTAGTACTACTAAGTTTGCAATAAAGTATTCTTTATATTAAATAATGCCATGTAATTTGAATCAAGTTTGAAAAAGCAGTGGGGTGGTGGAGGTGGGCGCATTTATTCTGTAAAGTTAGATTTTAGAAACAGTAATAGGACCAAAACAGCTGGTAGAAACATGCCCAACCCCTGTTACTGTAGACTACTACTAGTACTAGACATGTACTAACTGCAAGCAAAGCTTACCTACCCCTCCCCATTTCAACCACGATTCCGACTAACCCCAGTCTAATCCATGCACGAAAAAAATGCAACAGTTAGAGAACATGTTCATAAACCCATTTCACCCCTTTATTTGATTAGTGGGCTACAAATTTTTTAAATTTTTCTAATAAAACGCGATCAATTAACCACTTCCGGTTTCGAAACCCAAGGCAGAAACCTTTGGGAAGTTACGAACATTTCAGCTCAAAAATACCCACATTAATTACCATCACGGGTACAAAATCACGACTTCCTAATAAAATTTTAAGATTATTCTATCCGTTTTCATTGTTTAAAAGTGTTTATACAAAACTTTAATTCACCGAGCGCAGTCCGATAAGCATCAGCCATCGTGTCATCGAGTACGCAGCAGAAGCCATTCTGAAGGAACTCAGTTTGAAGGAAGGGTACTGTCTTTTGATTGGCTCAGTTACAGGCGACATGATGAATACATTAACCCAATACCTCATTCGAAAGGGTAGGGACTGAGCTTCAAAGCAAATGTAGGTTTGGGTATGTTTTTTCAACGGCAAAATACAAAAAATCAACAAAAACTCCGAAGTTTTTCATTTACAGATGAATTTCTCTGCACTGCTAAGACATATTTTATCGGCCCTTATTCCATTAAAAAGTGTATTTTTTCCTGCTTATTTTGATACCAAACACATTGTCACGTTACGGATGGTTTTTCTGCAGCGCTATGGTTCAGCACTGTGTCGTTTCATTGTATCTTTCACATAGTATTGCATCCTTTCATTCAAGGAATTGTTGACACGGCAGTGACGCATAAGATTGTGTAGTAATAAAAGGGAAAGACGTCATGTGTTCTTTAATAAAATCGCGTAAGACTCAGGCTTTGGGAACCAACGAGTAAATGTTATTTTGGTCGTGCATGGAAACGTGAAAAACATTGGGGTGGATTAACGTCTTTGAGGCAGTTTGGTCTGGGGAGACGAAGAAGTCAGACGCGTTACCAGTTTGTGAAACATGTTAACGGTTATTCAACAGAACAAGACGCGCTGTTAATGTAGGAACATTGTTCAGCGGTCACTGGAGGGAACAAGACTTCTCGTATGGACTTTACTCGTGTAGAGAAAATAGCGTTTGTGGAAAGAAAGCGACAAGAAGCGAAATAGTCGTCTTGTCTAGAATCCATTATCAACGGTCAACCGTTCGCTATATGCTCTACTATGAAGGCTGTATCCGTATAGCTAAATAGCAATAGCTATTGCGGGACATCCGTATTAATTCATTACTCGCCGGGAGAAGGACTTTTACACTTCTGCAGCGAGTTATGTGTCAACTTTTCTTCGTCTTATGAAAGAGCATAAGTCTTCAGTGGCGTAAGGCTTAACGGCTGAGTTGTCAATATTCATCACCGTGAACCTGTCTCTCATTGTAAACAGTCTAATAGTAGGCTGGGAGTGTACAGTCAGACGGATTCCTTCACTTGTGGAAGTGACTTTGCTCATAGATCAGATATCTACTAGGAACCGAGGGTTAACTTGCGACAGTTAAGCAAGGACATTTCAAGGACTAACGGACTAACTGTACAATACATGGTTCGTAACCAGTGTTCCCGACACCTTTGGACAAGCCCATCTACTGAGTTCTTCTGGCACGGTACAACTGGATTCACAGATCACCTTTGACCCTGCTACAGACTTTCTCAGATCTACGCTCGTCAGTCAGGACATTTGCGTCTCTACGAACTGCATCATCCGTGTCAACTATCCTATCTTGTTCGGGTTACTTCTGCGGGCCATTATCTAATGAGAACGATTTTGGATTAACTGTTCTGTTCCGGTTTTGGATAATTCATTTCCCCGCAAGTAGTCTTTTATGTTATCACGCAATTTCATATGAATTTAATTGTTTGCTAGTAGCATTACACATTGTTCAGAGAATTGTTACATGTCACAAACTGTTGCTATCATGCATATACACACACACGCACTGTTACGTATTTGTTCAACTGCACCTTTGTTTCCTCAGCTTTCATCTCTAATGTTTATAGTTCAATAAATGTGTTAAGTTATCTGGTCGTGTACCTTTTGATTGAAAAGGTGAGGGTCTGCACTAGGCGTATGCATTTCGTATTTCTTCCCTAGAATTCCAGCACACCCCACAAAACGTTACACACATCCCAGGGTGATTTGTGTCGTCCATATGCCGAGGTGAAAACTGCGACTGGTGTAACGCGCCACCATGTGGAAATGGCCGGACAAGCGATGCCGATATTGCTGGTGGTACCCATATTTCTCGCACTCGCACACCTCTCACACTAAATGGACAGATATACAGGCAACACCAGCAGAAAGAGGAAAGATCGATCTTTATTTCAATGTTTTACAATAAAAATTGGAAATTGTGGTTGAGATGAAACTAGCATAGGAAGATGTTGAAAAAAAAGGACAGATTTCAGAATGATGACAGCGAACAGCCGAGCGTGCTGCTACCTAGTTGTAGCTTGCCACAAGGTCAGGGATTCTGGACTGTATCTTCGGCTACTTCTGCTGCTTCCTCACTAATGTTTTTGATGCCGTTTTGGAGAATTGCAAAGGCCTTGCAAACTTAGTTCTGACTGGTTATGTGCTGGCATGATTGTAAACAAAGTTATTTTGATTGGTTATGCTAAATTAGTGTCAAGTGAAAGCAGAGACCACAACCAAAGCTAGGGTGCTTTTCACGTAAAAGGTAAACTGCATCCACCAAATCAAAATCCACTTATCTTGCTGCTTACTACAAGAAGGCCTAATAAAACTCTTTTAAATCATGTCTCTCAATAACTAAGAAAAAGAAAAAGACAAGGAGCAAAGAAGAAAAAGTAGGCAGTAAAAAGAACTCACCTTCACCATATTGTCACTGACTGGAAGATTCTTAGAGCATGCCTTGCAAACCCAGTCATAAACCTTAGAAATTCAAGCTTTGTTCTGCTTTTTTTGCCGTTTAATTTTCGCTGTTAACTCTTTGGCGACGCGCAGGCGGCCTTCTAGTGACCGCCCAACTGACCCTTGAGTCCGCATAGGTTTACATGTTTATAAAAAAATACCGCTTAAAAACTACCACACTCACAGTAATATATTTTACATATTTAGAAAGATCTATTCTTCGGCATCACAATGGAAACAATACTTTTAGTTACAAATATTAAATACTACTTACTATTTGGTCCCAAGTACAGTCACTTTTTGCACACACAACAAACGAAACACGTGTAGCCATTGTGAATGACAGAAGTAGACCTGGCCAGCCGCTACACTTAACCTCGTTTGGCAAGCCGAAACTGTTTCCGAAACTCATTTAGACAGTGCAGGGGAAACAACCGATGATAGAGCTTTATAATGATACAAAGTTTACTTCCCTTATACCGTTAAATGTGTCGCTGCAAATTTTTAAATCTGTCGGATGTTTTCAGGGCACGTGGCCTCGATGGTCAGTCGGGCCCGTCACTTGAAATCAGGCTGCGTTTCGCGAAAGGGTTAAAGGACATCCTTCTTCCCACTGGCAGGGATCATTCTTGCTACAGGACATCATAGGTCATTTGACCAGTTGACAGAAAAATCAATAGGTCATTTTCCAAAAACAATAAGTCACCAATTTACTGGGATTTATACCATCGCAATGATTAGCAAACAGATGCGGCCTTTTCTCATAGTTGAAGGTTTTCATCGGTTGTGTTCATATACTACTATGCCTGCATTTCTTTTCCTTTCTTCCCTCACACACACACACACAAACTTCATCATTTTATTTCCAGTTTTGTGTCAGAAGTTTTGATGTGGTCAAGAATGGCCGAGTGCCTGAAGTTGAGGCAGCCAGTGGTGAAGGAATTTTGCTTCCCACTTTCCATGCAGAGGCTACACAGCATTCCTCTTTCTTTATCATGTCTGTTAAA
>SMGT01007828.1:88147-117677 GCA_004794575.1 Lanistes nyassanus
CCCCCCCCCCCCCCCCCCCCCACACACACGCGCGCTCAAGCAGTGGAGAGGATTACAGACCCATCCTTACCCGGCTTGTCACCTGAACATTTTCCTACAGTGGGTTTGCTTCTGGATGGAGATCCCAGCGTCATTGTGGATGCCTCCGACCAGGCAATTTTGTTACCTCTATAGACCTGACAGACAGATACTTTTATGTACTTGTCCACCCATGGCACTGGAAGTGGCTCCGCTTTGACTGGCAGACTCAAGGCGACCAGTTCCGGGTGCTGCTGTTTGGCTTCTCGGTGTCTCCATGGGTCTTCATGGCACTGCGCGAGTTGTGCACCCGGTTACACTTGCAGGGAGTGTGATTCCGGGCATACTTCGATGACTGGGCTATTCTTGGAGCTGATGCTGCCCTGTGCTCCCAGCATATGCAGCTGGCACTGTCCCTTGCAACCTCCCTGGGATTCACAGTAAATCTCCACAAGTTCAAGCTCCAGGCCTCACAGAGTTCCTGTTTCTGAACATGGAATTCAACATGGTCACATGGAAAGTATGCCCTGAAATCTGCAGGATCGACAGGCTGCAGCTGGTGGCTGGCCGGATCTCGGCCAGATGACTTCACTCTTTCGAACGATAAATTTGATCGTGTCGATGGGCCCCTTGCGGAGGTGTTCCTGCAACCCATTCAAAGAGCCTTCGCATCATGCTGGTGCTAGTCCTCCCTTCAGTTCGGGAAGGGTCTGTAAGCCAACTTGTGATGTCAACCTCGCCTCTTGCCAGGGGGAAAAGGCTTGGTGAAATAGGAGCATGTGCATGGTCAGACTGCACTAAGTTGGGAGAGCTGCGGACTAGCAGATGGAGGTTGCTGGTTCGAACCCTTGTGTGGCCAGGGATTATTTCCTGGAGTTAAACATTGTGCAAACTCCATTCAGCCATCTCCCCATACATTAAACTGCCTGCTCGCACTGGCCATCTTACTGCAGCCATCAGTCTGGTGGTTCTTTCAGTGCATAGTTTAGTAATAGGACCCCATCCCCCATAGTGCGAAATCACCGCGAGGTGGAAGCACTGTCCCTCTAAATCACCACCACCACCACGTCAGACTGCACCCGTAGAGCAGCATGCAAGCACACAGGAGGCCTTCACAGAGATGAATATATTTTTTGTTTAGGGTTTGCTAAATGGGAATTTAGGACTGAGTTGGGGTAGGTGTGACTTACTAAACACAAATTTAGAGCAAAAAATGTGGATTTTAAAACATTTCAAGAACACATGGACTTAAATGCTTACAAAAAAAACATATATTAATGTACCAGTCGGGAATGGGAGTAGAAACTCCAGGCAATGTGGCATGGCAGTAAAATATAAAGTGGCAAGAATGTGAAAACATCTTTACACTGTGACGTTACATATGTGCAATGAGCACAAATCAGATGATGAATGAATAAGCTCAAGCAGAAAATGCCAGTGTGCAGTACAAACACCATCAGTTTAACTAGCCACAATCATGGACAAATATTCAGTCGGTGCAGGAAAAAGTACTACTTTGAAGGCAACAACACAAAATGACTAAACAATAAGCTCAATAAAAGATCAGTTATTGAAATACTAATGAACCCATAAGAACAAAGCACTCAACCGCATTTATGCATAAAAATAGATTTTACATATATACAAACCTGTTAAGAGCAACAAAAAAAAAACGGGCTATCAATTGAATGCAACTTCACTCTTTCACACAGTGAATATAAACCACTGATGCCAACCAAAATGCAAGAAGCAGCCAACTGTGGTTTATCAATTTGAAACAAGTAAATACAACAAATTGATCAGTTCTCTCCAAGTGTTTTATGCATGGAGAACAGCAATCCTTTTTTTGATGTTTGAAAGCAACTTGACACTAAATGATGCCGATGAAGAGAATCCTAATGTCACTGTTGTGTTCAATACAACTTATAACAATTTCTGAAATCCTAATAGACAAGTAAAATGTAACAGGGTTTATGTGTAAACACAGACTGTACATCTCCTACAAACCTGTTAAGTTTTTGCCGAAAACTATTGGCAAGCCGAATCTAAATTGTATAAACTAATTTAAACAGTACAGGGGATGCAACCAACGATAGAGCTTTCCAATGATACCAGGTTTAGTTCCCTTATACTGTTAAGTGTGTCTCCAGGAATGTTTTTTAAAGTGTCATGACATACATTTTAAAGCTTCATTAACGGTATATCAGACCGTTCAGACTCATGTTTCGACATAAGTACAAAGAGTTTAATAAGTTTTTACAATTTAGATTCAGCTTTTGCTGAGTACCTGCTTATCAGGACGGTTATGTAACACAAGAAATAGCTGCTGGATGGAAGAATGAATTTCAAATCAAAATTTGGTAGGCAAAGATACTTTAAATATAACTTAGGCCAAAATTTCTGAGAAAGTAATAAATCTTGGATTTTATTTGTCAGAAAGTGATAATAATATACAGTTCAGAGATCTCAAAAGTGGACGAGCAGTGATATGCGTAATTTATTAGACATTTTTGTTTAATGCATACAGTAACAATTCTGACACCAAATGGTAAGTAATATTTAAAACCTTTCAATAAAAATTCTTTAAGAATCTTTGTCAAAGTATTGACCTTTCCAAATAAAGTATATTGCTGCAAGTGTCTTAGTTTATTTGCAATATTTTTTTAAACATGCCAATATCTGAACCATCAGCATTATCCATATATCTAATCAAATATGAGTGCAGAGTTAAAATCCAATGAAGGGTCCAGTGTAGTGGACGTTAAAGTCTGCCACAATGTCAGTGGTTTGTTGCTTAAAGTGCTGCCAGAAACTAGTCTGTATCAGGACAGTGTTGCTTAGACAACATGTTGCCATACTGCGACTGCTGCCACGACACCGGGTTCCGTCCCACTCATACTGACGCTGGGCCAACCATCCCTGGTTTCTATAGTTCCAGCCATCTGGCAGGGCAGCTACTAGATTGCGCTGTTTTAAGTCTTTGCTATTGTTTGGCCAGGGTACAACCCACCGAGGTGGTCTCAAGATCGGTGGAATGGGAGCCTGCACACCAAAAGCCCACAGATGACCATAATGATGACTGTTGTGATTATGCTGACTATGAGAATAATGATGATGGCAGTGACTATGGGAAAAAGAAGACCAAACACTTCTGCTGTTTTTTTGTGCATTGGAAATTTTCTTGATGTCTCAGCAAGCTGGTGATCCTTGAAGAATCATAAAGCTTGGCTGTACAGTTTGCCATGTTTGCAACACGCACAGCAAAATAGATCTGTGATCAATATTTGACAACCTTCATACTTAAATGGCAACCATCTAGAGAAACTCGCATGATTGGTTGTGCCTCCTGGCTACTTTTGCAAAAGTGTCACTTTTGGGTGCAAAGATAAGTATCAGATTGATGAAACAGGCATGGGCACCCTTCTTTCATCAGCTGATTGTTTTTTTTTACCAATAAATATCTATGATGGGAAAGTTTTGCATGATGTATAAAATTCATATGAAAAATAATGTATGTGCTGAGCTGGAATTAGCAATGTTGAGACTGTCACCAGCCAGGCTGAGGTCGCCTGCTAGGTTTTGAGCTCGCCAAATTTTATTCTATTATTCAACTTTCTCCCCACACACCTTGTGGTGATCTGCTGCGACTGGACATTAAACAATCTAACAACTGGTTTTTTTTTTAAAGTCCTAACTCTGAAGTCCACAACCAACAACCACAGATGAAATGTCAAAAGCAGCGAGTGCTTCACACATGCATGACCTTAAACTGTCACAACAGCAGGCTTGAACATCACATCAAAGCTGGATGTTAGAGCAAGGAGAGTAACCAGAGTTACGAATGATTAGCACCAGGATAGATTGAAATTATGCTTTTGGTGAAAACTTGATAGATTGTTAGATCTGTAATAATTGTAAACTGATTGATATCTAGCCTCAAAAGCAAAAGTCAGACTGCTTTAGATCTATTATTAAGATGTTTGCAGTTAATCTTGGTGCAAGGGGACTGTGATATGAAGGTATCGGTTACTGATGGCCAGTAAACCTGAATATTGGCATATGACATGTGATACGACAGTTATCCTCAGACTTAATGACCAAATAAGTTATGTGGTACAAACATCTTTAAAGTTTGTTGCTGAGTGTTGTGATAGGGTGCGTGTCAGAGATTGTAGAAACATTTGAATGTCCCAAGGAATACGTTGGATCAGCATCGACACAAGTTGAAAATTAACCAGACCCCTATCACTTATCTATTTTACTGAGACCTGTATTTAGATGTGTATTCATGCATTGAATCGCATGAACAGCTGTTTCACAATGTAAATTTGAGGAGAAAATGGTGTGGGGGAGGGGGGTTGATACGTTTGCAGGGCGGTAGGGAAGAAGAGCAGTATGAGGGATGCTAAGAGGATTGCTTGCAATCAACAGAACTGAAAGATATGGGGCTTTAAACTGTTACAAGTACTTCAGGTACCCCCTTGCCCCCACCAAAACCCCCCCCCCCCCCTATGGAATGTTCTACCCTCTTCTCCACGGACATCAAACTAAAAGCTGTTTTGTGGAGGGAAGAATAGTAAGTTGCTTTATCTGGCTTAGTGTTTTGATAATAAAAGTGTTTGTGTTAATAGTAACAAATACAGATTATAACTTCAACATTAGGAGTATTTAAGAGCAGCAATGTATTTCACCGTACTTTGGGAGACAAGGGATCCTGCCATTTGCTGCGTTCACTTTGATACCTTTTTCAACGCAGCATTTTACACAGAATTCACATTAGATGGATTTCAGGTATGAATCATTTTATTCTTTTTAAATTTTTCTTTCAGCCTGCATTGGAATGATCTTTTTATTGGTGATTTTTTCCTACATTTTTAAAAATAATATCTATAGAAACCACAGGGGAAATTATTGCAGAGAATCCGCATAGGCGCGTACAGTACATAGACTACATCTTACACCGAATAGTACCATTTAACATTTTGTAAGTACTATTTAAAATTATTGTGATGTTCAAACATTTTTTCTTCCGAAATATGTAAAGTAGATCACTGCACTTGTAGTTTGCAAGCAGCAGTTCAATTGTGCTGAAATCTGTGCATCCCCCTGTGACTACATTGGTAGTAACAGTCTAAAACCTATGGGGTGATTAAGTTAAGGTCCTTTGAGATGTGGCATCTGTCTGGGAACCCTGATCCATGTGTATACTTGTATTTTGCTGTTTAAGCCAAGATTGTAGTAAGGCACAGACATTTATTTAAACTTAATTATAAAATTAATACTACTGTGCATGCAATTTTTTTAACTTTAAGCATTGATGATGGACTACACACAATTTTTCACACTTGGAACATTTCCCCTGTCTGTTTTCATTTTTCTTCCACCTCTCCACTATCGACTTCTCACAAATGATTGTTTGAATGTGCGTTTTTCTAGCATTCAGTGATTTTGTAATGCTGATTGCTGTTTCTCCATTTTCACTCCTCTCTACTCCTCTCTACTTCTACTTCTGTTGAAGTGTAAGTGCATTTCTTTCGATTTTTTGACGCAATTTTCATTATCCTGCTGTTAAGGAAGGTAACTTTGAGCAAACTTGGAAGACCAACGATTTAAACAGCAGTTGGGGTTGCTTTTATCTGGTTCAACTTGGTTCATATGCCGCTGGAGTGCTTGGGTCACATGACAAAAGGCACAAGAGCTTATGGTCTCTACTCAAGTCTTTCAAAACATATACTGATGCAACCTCCTAGGGTTTCTGCTACCCCTCCCCTCGTGTATTACGACCCCACTCCATTCTTCGCAGGTGGAATGGGAACTCAGAACTAAACAATCAAATCATCCACACGCTAACAAGCATTTCTGGCTCATTACAATCATAGCAAATTAAAAACGTCATCGACAAATGGTGCAGTTTTGAGATCAAAGGAATGCCTTTTGTATGGTATGGCGTGTACACAGAATTTTTTTTTTTGCGATTTTTTTTTTCCCCTTGATGATGACTGCCACAGTGAAGGCTAAGGGAGAATTTTGCATGGTCCAGTCTGCGGGTGGGAAATGTTTTTTGACGTTTGGTCAAAACGGATTGACGGATTGCATGCTTGATTCAGTAATTCAGTTCCTAAACGTGTGGGGCAGCAGCAAAAAACATTGCAGTTTGAATTGCTGCAAAGTTGTTCACCAGGGAAGGTCACTCCAGTTGTAAAATTTAAAAGTTCTTAACACTAATAACAAAAGGGTTACAAATACATTAGCCACTTCCACTTCCACATTGAGCTATCTCTCCTAGATCAGAAAAAGAGATGACACTTTGAGAAACCTAGCATTTACACTGCTGACTACGCTACTTAGGAAAATGTCAACCATAATTCTCTGCTCGTCTGGGTTTAGAAAAATTTGACAACTTTCCTCAGAAGATGAGTTAACTAATTCATGCATGTCAACTTTTTTAAAGTTGCCTGGTACATTTCCTTTATAGAAAATGTGAGTTCTTATTTTATGGTACCAAACCTTATAAACTGACAGCGTTTATTATTTAAATTTGCCATTTTAATTTAACAGTAAATAATAGATGATAGCTGTGTATTTTTGAGGTGGGATCTATAAGTGAAGAAATGTGAAGTGGTTTCTTGAACAGCATCTCCGAGATCGTGCTCTTGCTAATGGGCATGATCTCGAAGATTTATGTTCTATTTATATTCTTGATTATGTGGTCTTGTGGCAGCAAAGGCCTTTGACTTAGCTGTGCTGTAGACTTGGTATTAAAGCAAGGCAAGCCACAGTTAACTTTACTTGTAAAAATGCAGTAAATGAGTTGAGCCACGTTCTTTCTAAAATGTGTGAATTGTTCTGACTACAGAAAAGGCTATTTAGTGTATGTTAATGCACACCTTGGTCTCACTGTCTGTCTTTGTGCATTTACACTGGAAACCCTTCCCAGTTGTGGAAACATCGTTTTCCACAGCTCCGTAAAACGGTCAGCAACCAACAGTGGCAAATTGTGTTCTGCCAAAACCTGTCAGAACAAGACTTCGGACTCCAGTACCGCTGTCAGTAGATATAGTGTTTGAGATTATCTTAATGAACAGAAAAATGCATATTTGCTGCTTTAAAGCTTCTGAACTGTTCGACGTGGTGTGACTTTGTATCGAACTGCATATGCAGGTCATACATACCTGAAGAATTTAATTCTGTGGGCAGTGCGCATAGTTCTGACGTTTGCTGAACTCTTTGATAATGCCAATAACCCTTCCATTATCTAATGACGCCTCTTACTCTTTCAGGTATTTTCACCTGCAACTGTTAGTAACAGGCACGTAGGGATGACCAACCTTGCAAAATGCCTGATTCTAAAACTGATTGTGGATGGCCTCTTCCAAAAGTTCAGTTATATCCCAGCATGGTTAAGCGCATTCAAACAGGTTCTTTTTTAAGTTGTTTTTCCCCAAAAGGTTCTTAACTGATATTTTTCCCAATAAAAAAATGTTTACTGTATAGAAAGACTCAGTTATGTTTATATAGACTCACAAGAGTGCACTTCCCATACAGCCATACAGGCGTATAGGTAACAGTGGAGTCTCTCCTCTCTTTCGCCCTTTGGGTTCAAGAATCAAGTTCACTATGAAAAGCTCCTCTGTGTATTAAAGGGAAACTTAACCTTAGAAGTAACCTGTCTTGAATGAATGAATATTGATGTCGTGAATCTTTTTAACCCTAAATTTCAAGCTACAAAAGAACTGTTCACTTACAACCCAGCTTTTAATGCCGCTCATCGGCCTTACATGGAAGCCGCCATGTTGCCATGATCAGTGACGTCAGTTACCCAGGCAGGGAGAAAGCTACTGCAGCCCGCAGTCGACAGCGCTCAAAGCAGCATCGTCACAGATATCGGGCAGACGCTTTTGTTAGTGACATCGCGAACATTCGCAAGATTATTTCCGTTATGGATCTGGGAGTTGTAGCTTACACTTATGACCCAGAACACAGGGAGGAAGAACTACAAAATACAGAAAGTACCGATACTGAGCAAGACGACGAGTGCTGTTGTGACTAGTATATTTACATAGTTGTCCTTTGTTGTGTGTACGGGTGTGTCCATGCACACATGCATGCATATACATGCGTTTGTTTTCAAGTACTTTGTATTGCTATACAGGCCTTGTAGGCCATACATATGGCATATTTTAAAAAATCAACCATACTCTATGCATTATTTGTATATACCTATTTAAGTATTTTCTATATTTACTTATATAAAATAAATAACACTTCATACAAATAAAATTATATCATGATTAAAAAACTGTAATATTTTATATCATTATCATTAGTTGTTTAGCAGTAAAAATGTGAATTTTTATATTTTACCCGCGCTGTCTGTCTTTTCACTCTCAGCTGTAATCGTCTGTTCTCACTCTCAGGCTCAGCTTCCGTCCGGTCTAGCCTTACTGCAGTGCCTTTTTCATTTGCACACTTTGTATTGATAATTGTCGGAATGGCTCCTTTCTTTAACTTTTTCTTAAAAGTCTTGAAGCCAAGCGAAGCAGCCACATCATTTTCGTAGGTGCCTTCAAAGCACTCCCTTGTAAAATGGTCCTCGCACACGAGGTGCGATTTGTGCCATTTATACTCTTACGCACGACGAGCCAACTTGGCGTTCTTTAAATTTTCAAGCCACTTTTTACATAGTGCATACAAATCTTTTATTTTGCTGGATTCATAATCCGAAAAAGCTCTTGTGGCTTCCGTCTATATTAAACGATTTGCACTGTTCGTTGAAACAGCCGAACGCTTTGCACTGTGGCATGTTGAAGAATGCTTCTGGGGTACTGACATCACCAGACCAGACGACAGCAACGATATTTTGCTTTTATTCGCGAAAGAGTACCACAACATGGCGACGTCCATGTACCACTATTTACCGAAATTAAAACGTGGATTGTATGGAAATAGTACCGATACAGCTTGAAATTTGTGGCTGACAAGACTCACAATATCAATATCTATGAATTCATCTCAAGTTGAGTCTAGGGTTAAGTTTCCCTTTAAAACCAGAGGATTGAATCAGCAAGACAATTCTTCAATTCAAACCGGTTCATATATGGCCCTTTGAACAGAGCTATTATCTAGAAACTGAATATTTATTAAATTTTGATAATAAATTCTTGGCAGTTAAATTTTCATATTTCAGCTTTAACTCTTTGGCGACGCTGGGCGTGGCTAACCGGCGGCGACCTAATTGAGCCAGGAGGTCTCGGGTTCGATCAACTTACGACGAATTCAAAACTTTGCAGCGACACATTTAACGGTGTAAGGGAAGTAAACTTTATAACCATTGTAAAGCTCTATCATCGGTTGTTTCCCCTGCACTGTCTAAATGAGTTTCGGAAACAGTTTCGGCTTGCCAAACGAGGTTTAGAGTAGTGACCCTCCAGGTCTACTTCCGTCGTTCACACTGGATCTACGAGTTTCATTTGTTGTGTGTTGTTGTGTGTGCAAAAAGTGACTGTATTTGGCACCAAATAATATGTAGTATTTGATATTTTCAACTCAAAAGTATTGTTTCCATTGTGATGCCGAAGAATAGATCTTTGAAAAATTTGTAAAATATATTGCTGTGAGTGTGGTAGTTTTTAAGCGGTAATTTTTTTTAAACGTTTAATCTATGCGGCCTCTGGGGTTGCTCAGCCCTGCGGGTCCCTGCGTCGTCAAAGAGTTAAACAGTCACCTGATTCCCACCTGCCGGATTCTACTAGAGAATATGCATTGGCAATATTAAAATGTCCGTGATAGATCAAGCACAAAGAAGCAAGATTCAATTATACGCAATAGGTCAAGTTCTCTCTTATACTTCATTTTGAAAAATTCAGAGGATTCATTCATTTATCCTCTCCCATTATGCATTCAATATATCAAACAAGAAAGTTCAGAATTTTAGATCAAGCAATCATCAATGCATCAAATAGAGGGAGTTGGGTGTAACGTTTATCATGTGGTTCTACAAACTGAATGTGCGTCCGCGTACTTACAGCAAAAGATAGTGCAGCAGGTAAAGCCTACAATCGTGACTATCACACACAAGATGTTCACACTTTTTTCATCAAAAAGCCAACCGTGTGCAAAATCCACATTTAAACTTCCTAACAGGTAAAAGTGATGTCAGTCACAATGTCAGTCACAATGCTCACATCTGCACAGTACATGCAACTCAACTCTCGCGCCAAAAGGCACAGTCTGCGTGAGTCCTCGCACTGACGACTGTGGTTGATGTCCGGATGTGATGTGAAGTGAGGGTGTCAGACGACAGCGATGATAGGTGATTCTGTGGCTTAGGTGATGCCGTGATGCTGATGTTGATGTGGCGGGCAGTGAAGCAAGTATGACAACAATAAGCTGAACTTGAAGTACTGGAAGAAGGTGGCAAATGTAGAAAAGAGGGGCGAAGACTAGTTTGGCCGCATGGTGTAAAATGCTTGCGTGCCGACGCAGCTTTTCAGATTTAGAACTTGCTCTGGTTGGGAGGGGGTTTCTGACTGTTGGCTCAGGCAGTGTCTTGATGCGTGATCTGTTCAGCTGAATGCTTGCGATAGTCTGATCGCAGTGCTTAACGTTGACATGCAATCAGACACTAGTTGCCATGGCATGGACTTGGTTACTGCTTATGAACTAAACACTTGTACCTAGAAACAGAATTTTTACTTAGAGCAGACACGAAATCTCGGCAAGAGTATCCAGGCACAACATATAATAAATCCAAGGTTTAACTAAGCAGCAACGCCACGGAAATGGCTTGAACTAATACCATACACACAATGGCCTTTGCTGTCGTGGTGATTTCATCATCGAAAGAGATTGTGATGCCACAATTTTGTCGTCACACGAAGAATCTAACTGCCTGAGGCTTCGCGTCGACAATGGATGGAAAGATTTTCAAGGCCGTGAACTAGATTCGCCACAGGGGGAATGAAAGAAGCTCAGAAGAGTTAGAACTGGTAGAGTTAATTCATTCTACACTTTGTAATAATACCCGTAACCTTGGGTATTTACCACATGAAGGTCAGACAGCACCTGAAGAGAAAGTTCCAGATCGTTGGACATAACCAGGGTTTGTCTGATGGCTAACAATGCTGGACTCGATTACATTCTAGTCATTTTTTTTAAAGTTTATAGTTGAAGGCTTTAAGACTTTGCGAAGAGCTGCCTGAGAATGATTCTCACCATACTTGCTATTCATGGATCCATGACAGATGCATGAGGAACTATTCCGTCGAGTTCTTCCATGGACACGGATAATATCAGAAACTAAAATACAGTACCTTAACCTTTCCCAGGTCCAGGGAAATATGATGCTGATGTGTATGACCTTAAAACAAGAAATCCTGATGGGAAGAAGGGAATACAGTCCAGATCAGCAGTAGTTACTGCCAGATTCATCTCAGCTCCAGGAGACACAAGGAGTAGAAGGAACCAACTCCGAGATGAAACAAAGCATGCATTGCAGAAGAAAAGTTCTTGAAGTTCCCTCTGATATCCCAGCCACTTTAAATCAATCTTACTGCAATGAGCACAAACGCGATGCATCATGCACAGCGCTGTATGCCACATGTCAAACACCTTTTATGAAAGTTTGACGATTTATTTGCAGGGAATGGATAATGGTCTAAGGTAAAGAACTCTTACATTTGAAAACTGAATCATTTCTTTATGAGTTACTTCCCTTACACTTTAAACTGGTTTTCGACCACAATTCCAAGCAAATGAAGAATGGCTATGACGTGCGTATCCACATGTGCTCTGTCACTTGAGACATGCTAGATTTACTCTTCAAATAACACACTGATGATAAAGTGGATGAAGACAAGAGTATTTGTGCCTGAAAGATCCCAGAGACTGATTACGAAGAGAAAAACGAGCAAGCACGTGGTGTAAACAGTATCGAACAGGAATCATGAGGACTTTTGGATTACTTCAATTTTAGTTGTGTTGCCGTCAAAGTATTTATAAATTACGGAACAAGGTCCAATAAACACAGTAAGACATGAGTTTTCTTTTTTATTGATGTTTGCAATTTTTCTATTGTTTGGGGGATTTTTAATGAATTTTTTAAAAGGGCTAAAAAGCCGCGTCAGCAGGGGTGGCACGAGCTAGGAGCCCTGCGGCGGCTAAGTGTTGAGGTTACACCATTTTGAAGTTGAGAGCCAATTTGAAGCTCCATCGAAAACTCCATGTGTTTCGACCTTACATGCTCCAAAGTATGACAGAAGCCTTGTTGTCATTAAAGTTTTCCCTTCCTGGGAATTACCACTGCCTCAAACCTCAGAGGCTTTGGCAACTAGCTGTTCTTAAAACCTGTTAAAGAAATCTCTCGGAATGAACTGGAAGCACGTCCGATCTGCTTCATCCCTTGAGTGTGTCTCCTGTAAATTTCGGCTGAACATGGCGCCCCTAGATCATGTGATGAATTCTACAAAACAGGATTGGTTGAAGACACCTTTCCACCAAAAATATTCAGAAAGAAATTAATAGATTGGTGGAATTTGGCATGAAATTAGGGCTAAAATTGCCCAACGTCTATTAGAGGTGTCGCTTTACGGTGGTCGGGGTTGTAGTGAGTGTAAAGTTCCAGAAGTGCAGGAAAATAGATAGGGTCAGCTTGGTGCACATAAAATTGGTGGAAAAGTAAGATTTAGGCCATGTACAAATACATTGACTGTACAAACAAGTTCTAAATATTATGATCAAATAAAGAAATGTTTGGTTGTTGGTTGTGGGTGAGAAAGTATCATTAAACTCTAGTGTGCAGTGGAAGTTTTAGTCTGTTGAAATTTAAATCAATGGAATCTTGCAACGGTGTATCTGTGCCGCTGATCCACTTTGTAATGTAGCCATGATGAAGGGGTGGTTTGATGACAGTATCCCCAATTTCAGCATCAACAGCCTTGGTTGTCTAGTAGCGAAGGGTCTGCTTCTAAGCCAGGAGATTGTTAGTTCATGCTCCAGCCAAGTCATACATATAAATTAAAAATTGGCAATCTAGTAGCTGCCCTGCCAGATTACAGTACTAGGACTGGTTGGCCAAGTGTGGAAGCACAACTTTTCTAAGCATTACAGTCCTAATACACATCTAATTTGCAGTGGGACATTCAGCAACAACAAAATTTCTAACCTACTTCAGTATCCAAAGTTTCAGCGCACCCTAATTGTGACATGATGCAATGCTATTACATTTTCTCTTAATACGCCAGGCAATATAGGATTGTTGTCCCACTTCATTTTGGAACAAAAGCTTTTTTTAATAAGGCAGAAATAATAAAGAACAAATGAGGACAGAGCGCTATAAATCATCAAACGATAATCCCAACAAGGTACTGGCAGCGCTAGACACACCCGTATGCTGACGTATGCAACCAAGGGAGCCTATCGTACCCAAACACGTAGCAAAGAGAGTCGAAAGTAAGGAGCATGGCAGATCTTTTAGAGGATCGGCCAAGCTCCTTTCTTTCCGCCCTCTCTTTGCTATATGTTTGGGTACGGTAAGCTCCCTTGGTCACGTGCGTCTGCATACGGTTATGTTGAGCGCTGCCAGTACCTCTTGTTGGATTTTTCATTCGATAATTTAAGCGCTCGGTCCTCATTTATTCTTTATTATTCTCAAACCTTAGGAAAAAATGAATCGCCGAATACGACAATTGCTAGTCTCACATAGAGCACTGACATACCCTGCCTCCCATTCCCACCCCCATTTCCAAACCCTCAGCATCTGCAATTTTGAGCAGACATCAGTTCAGTAATGATATTCTGATTCTACATTTTCTGTGATGGGATTAAGGTGATTGATGTACAGTGTAGAATTGTGATGATTTGAAACAGAATAGAATGCCATTGTTTATATTCAGATGTAAATTGTTGATCTGTACTGTCTGTTTTAGATTAGGGCTTCAAAACAGACATCATTATTGGTATAGTCAAAAGAAGCAACAGAAATGAAAATCTGGGTTAAAATTGTATGTATAAAGAAAAAGTAGGTAGCGGGAGCCAAAATTTTGTTCTAGATTTAGCATTTTGCTAGCTTGAAAGAGCAGTAAAATACAAGATAAACACAAAAAGAATTATGCTGATATCTTTACTGGTTCCTGAGAAATGACATGTTGAAGTTAAGAATGATGGTTGCATCATGATAAATCAAAAGAAAAGCTATTTTTAACCAGGGATAAAATCTGGAAAATCTTTCAGGACACTCCTATTGCTTTGTTTTCTGATTGTCACCAACCAGATTAAGCAATAAATTGTATGCCAGAATATGTGGGGCTACATTTTGAATGAGAAAAGTTAGTCTAAAATCTTAAAAATCACAATGCGCAATGCTACAAATTTCTATGAATAGCCAAGTTTGGCATGTCATATCTCCTACATCCTAAGCATAAGAACTCCAAAAATGATCTTAAATGTTTGATAACATGTAGATCCTACTTAATTTCTGTTGGCAAGGGCAAAACAATAATGTGATCATAATGTGGAATCAAAGTTGAGGCAGTACATTATACTATTAGTATTATGATATAAAACTGTTCATAACTTTTTTCTATGTGAAGGATTTACTTCAAATTTAGAACATAGATTTATGATGAAATTTTGTTTTGTACCATGTAAGTTTTTTCTATACTTTTATTTATTTTATTTTTTTTGCTATGCTTGTTGAATAAACAACGTATTTTTTAACTTCAATCACACACAGACACTGAAACAGTTGCAAAAAATCTCCCCCTTGCTAAAAAGTTTAGCAGTTGTCACCTATTTCTGTTTTTCAAAGAGTAAACAGATAACTGCAATATATTCATTTTATAATTTGACAAAAGGTGTAAAAATAATACAACTACGTGGGTATCCTAAAGAAAACAGTTCCCATGGGTTAATGCTGAGAACAATGTCTATACGCTTCATAAGAGCATTTCCAGTTTACTCTTTTAGAACATTAGTCAATCCCCAAGTAATGTAGTCTTTTTTTAAAGGGTTCAAAATTAGCACCAGTAAGTTCATATATATGTCTATATTTGATACTTTCCTAACAATTTGTCCAAAATTTGTGTGTGGGGGAAAAATTAGCATATCAAGAGTATGCGCCCACCCTCTGCTATCATTTCACTTTTGAGATCAGTCACACACGTGGTCATTGTGTTCAGTGTTTTCCGTATCTTCACTGCCACATCCACAGATAAAATTTTCATTAAAACATGAAACATATCCCCAAGGTGCAAATTTACTCATTTTCCTGCAAAACAAATCACTATCACTGATGAAGAGATCCACGGACGGAGGTGGCCCAGCCATGCTGGCTACTTCGTCAGCCATTCTATGGTCGAAAGTGGGTGATTGAATTTGATTGGCAAAACGTTTTTACTCACACAGAAGCAACCTCTATGTTTCATTTACATTTGAAGTCAGCAAAAAAATGGCCTTTAACTCAATTGTATCGTACGTCCTACAATGCATGACATCCCTGAAATCGTAGCATTTGGGGCGATTTTTACCGATTTTCAAAAAATTGTTTTTTAAAAAAATATGACAGAAACATACTTTGAATGCTGTTGGAAAGATAAATTTAAGTGGAAAAAGCCTTTTCCTGCTGGAAATTCGTCTGTTGCTGATTCTGTGTGGAAGACTGTGTTGAATTACGTCACCAAAGTGAATGTGTTTATTGACACCAAACCGTCGATCGCGTATTACAGCCATCTGCAGCACTTGTAATCCATAAGAATAAAAACATACAAATTCCTTGTCTTCCCTCTCCTGACTAAGGTTAGTGAGAACATTTTTGTCTTTTGAAGATAAATTTTTGAACATTTCAAATGCTTTGTGAGCAGACATTTGAATATGGCAGCAGGCCATTTTTGTCCACTTACGAAGTAGTGCCTTCAAGAGAGCAGAACTCTTAAAAACCCATCTATTTTGTGATCTAAGAGAAGGAACTCTATAGAAAAATGATTCTAGCCTTGTTTTCTTGGTGTAAATGGAAAAAAGAACAACGAATCAGAGTAATTTTCTGACTCGGTTTCGCAACTGCCGCCATTAGTGCCACATGTCGCTGCTCACATAACAGTAAGTCTCTATTTAATGCTTCAACACGGATTCTTTCAGATGGCGGACAGTAACCAATAAAGTAACACTGGCAAAGGTCTGAACTTTATTATGTTGTATCTTGTTTAAAAAAAACAACAACACCGAAACTGAGATAGACCTGTTTCAAAATGGGCAAATTTTGAGTGCTAACCGGGTTTCCCACATAAGCTTATAGAAGACTGCTTCTACCTAGTAAAATAAAGTACATACTTGATTATCTTTGTTCAGATTACAAAGATTTCAGGAGAGCTTACTACCAATGGAAGCAACTGCAGAAGCAGGAAAGAGAGGAAACAGCATGAAGTGCATACTTGATCAACTTTTTAACATTTGAAATAAACATTTACTTTATGATCATTTGTTAAATTGATTGGATTTTCACAACATTATGATACTGTCTATTAATGTGCTACAATGCCAATGGTCAATACAATGATAACTCGGAACATAGGCCAGACCAAGGTCATTTATATTCAGACAGAATTACAGAGGAACTTGCTTATCACAACATGCTGGGGGTGGAAGAAATGACCTCATGGTAACTGGATTTTGTGCTAAGAGAATAAGGGTCAATTTACATGTTTCAAATTTGTGATGGGAGCTTAAAAAGCATTTCAGAGTACCAACTTGAAAACTAGTTTCTGTTCCCATCTCTGAATCTGCTACATCCATTCAAATGCACAGTCACTCAAGGCAGGTGAACCGAGTGTCATGTGATGGAGTATCCACACACAAAAAAACCCTTGAGCATTGTTAGCTTGAAAACCGCACAGCACAGGACTTGGTTTCTTGTCAGCATAGCCAAACTCTACATTCTTTACTTCTGCCTAGGTACAGCAACTGACAAAAGCTTCAAATAAAATGATCCAAAAACAGTCACTCAAAGCAGGTGTACTGCACACACCATACTTTTTACATTTCCTGTAGCACAGAATTGTAAAAAAAGCATGTGCCAAAACGCTTCATGTGTATGCACTATCATGTATGAAATACAGCCGTATTCAGCTAAGAAAATGATGACAGCCATGTTTATTATCAGTCCCTAATAAACACTATCGACTGTGCAAGAATGCAAGTGAAATCAGGGAAAAACAATGTCTGCTGAGAGACAATACTTGATTCTTATTATTGTAATCAAAATCTGAATCCTTTTCAATCACCAGATACTGAGGCTGCAATGAAAATGATGTGTGACTTTCAGTACATTTACTGGAAAAAAATGTTTGAGCCATGAGCTAAGGGTCAGAAGTCACAGTTATACATTGCACAAACCAATCAATGCACAGAACACAAAGTCATAAGAAAGAGCCAATCAGACGAGAGAAAAGAATCAATTATCTCCATTACTGTATGCTTAGTATTGCACTGTTAGTGTGTGGCATGAGTGCTGTGGCTGGACTTTTCTCCAGATGAAGTTCATTTCCATTTATCTTGCATGTTCTGATTCTAACCAGGTTCCTTTTGGAGCATTTTGTTTATTTGGGATGTGAAAATGACCTTGTTATATCCACTCTCATTGTAAGCAATTAAAATGTATTGATGAATAGAAGAGTGTTGGTTGGGAGAAAAACTGTCTCATGGTATCAGAGTTTGTTGTAAGTGGGTTTCACCCTAGCTGTTGATCAAAAGTGCCTTCTTTTAGATTCAGACTTCAAATAAGGCATCAGAGTTGGTGCAGTTGTCAAAGAAAACAAACGTACATAAAAATCATATATCGTGTTCTATCTCATTCCTTTAACTTGTACCACTCGACCATCCTACAATGCACAAACTGCTGCTGCAATGTCTGCATTTTGGGATGATTTGGTCCAGTTTTACCAAATTTTAAAAAAATGTTAGAAACATACTTTGAATGTTGTTGGAAAGATAAATTTAAGTGGAAAAAGCCTTTTCCTACCTGAAGTCCGTCTGTTGCTGATGCTGTGTGGAAGACTGTGTTGAATTACGTAACCAAAGTGAATGTGTTTATTGACACCAAAAACTTGATCGCGTATTTCAGCCGTCTGCAGCACTTATAATCCATAAGAATAAAAACATGAATTGCTCATCTTTCCCCTCCTCACTAAGGTTAGTGAGGATGTCATTTTTGTCTTCTAATGATAAATTTTTGAACGTTTGTGAGCAGATATTCGAAAATGGTGGCCGGTCATTTTTGCCCACTAACGAGGTAGCACGTTGAAGAGCACAGAACTCTGAAAACCCATCTTTTTTTTATCTAAGGGAAGGAACTCTGTAGAGAAATGACTCTAGTATAGGAAAACACGAGTGACATTCCTTTCCAGTGAACCGCTTTCGTGTTTTTAGTCGGCACAAAATAGTGAGCATAGCACCGAAATCCAAGCACAACAGTGGTGCTACACACATATATTCTCTGCCAGTTTACTAGCGCGCAGATATGTACGAGCTAAAAAACGGCCCAGTGCAGTGACAAGCTTTTGATAGCAGTGTGCACTGAACATCACTGGCAGACTAGCACTTTAGTGGGGATAAATATCCCAGCCAAAAGAGTACTCATTACTTAAGATAACTTTACCACTAATTAGTGGAATAATATTTTTTAGTTACTTCACAGCACAATCTTCAGTTCTTCCATAGCTGGCTTAGCCTCGTAAAAATGTTTTACAAAAATGCAGCCAGTACATGTAGTTAGCAAATCTTATCTGAGTCATGGAGGAGAAGGTAGTTTTAAAGGTGGAAGAGTTCTAGTGATAGCAGGATTTATATTCAGTTTTTCTTAATTGCTTTCTAGCCTTTTCTTGATTTGTGCTGTGGGAAGATGATCAGGTAGGCTTAAGAGCTTTGAATCCTGTGCAAGATTGCTGGAGTTTTGCTGTTTTTGTGATTATTTTTTTCTATTTTAAAAAGGGGAGGAGGCAGTCACCCTCCAAAAATGTGGTATTTCACCCCCAAAAATTTATACTTGAGGATTATGGTTATCTTTAATTTTTTTTAGCCATGGGGAACCCTGAGATATTTATAAAAACTAACAACTCTGTTGCTGAGACTTTAAATCTGTTTTGTGTGTGAATAAAGGGTGATCATGTTCTACCTTTGCAATAAACTTATTTCCAAATAATCCTATGACAAATGACCAAATCCTGCCAAGAAATTCTGTGACTTGGGTCCATTATCAATTGACATGCATGCAGTGCTTAATTTATATTTTTAACTCTTTGTACCCATGCGGCATAGATCTATGCATGACCTCGATGGTGCACAAATATTGGCATGTTTAAAAAAAGATATTGCTTATAAACTAAGACACAGGAATATACTTTATTTATTTGGAGATATCAATTCTTGGACTTTGAAAGAATTGTTATGAGAAAAGTTTAAATATTACTAACCATTTGGTGTCGAATCTTGTTACTGTATGCATGAAATAAAAAATGTAAAATTCGCATGTAATTGCTTGAATACTGTCAGTGTCTTGAACTGTATATTATTGTCACTTTCTGACCTTAAATAAAATCCAAGATTTAGTAAATTCTCTGAGCTTTTGGCCTAAATTATATTTAAAGTTTCTTTTTTGTATCAAACATGAATTGATTTTTAATGATTTTCTCTTTCATCTAGCAGCCATTTCTTGTGATGGCCAATTCACAAACTAAATTTCTGATATAATTTGGTTAGGGACAGTTTTATTGTTAAATTTTAATTTTAAATGATGTGTGCAAGAAGTTTGTGGTTATTGTTACTTTTTTTTCAAAATTACAGCTGCAGGTAAATCCATTATGCACTTCTAAATCAAAGTTTTCAAATCCACCCATTTCCTGCCAAGTTTCATAGTTTATTGGTAAAGTTCATCTTTTGGGATGTGCTCCCATATTTTCAGCAGAAATATCTCTTCAACCATTTCAGTCCCTGCAGTGCCATTTTTCTCATCGTTGTGTGCATTGGGCTTGGCAGCCATTTTTCACTTGCTTGGAATTATGGTCAGAAACTTGTCTAAACATCAGCTGAACACACAGTATAAGGGAAGTAACACACATGAAGAAATGATTCAGCTTTCAAATATAAGAGTTCTTTACCTTAGACCATTAGCGGTTTCCTTCTAACTAAATTTCAAACCGCATGTTTGAAATGTCAGACATGCATCATAGACCACCGCGCATGCTATGGCCAGTTGGACATGCAGCAGGATTGGGTTAAGCTGTGAAAGCAGTGACTTGTGGGAGTTCCCGATTCTTCCCATAGATTTGTTAAATGGAAGAAACTGTGTTTGAAATCCAGCAGCAATTGGCTAACTGAGATTTTCTCTGCACAGAATGTGCCTTATGTATTGCCATGTATCCGCCATTTTGAAACCTAAGGGTGCATGCAAAAACGTATATTTCTATAAACCTGCTTTTGTTCATGGTCAAAGGGAAACAGCCCCATAAACAGCAATGCCTGAGCTGTACATGAATTTCCTCACAAAATTTCAAAGTAATGGTTCACTGCTGAACCATCAGCATCAGCTTGTTCAAATCATCGCCATTTTGAAAGACAGTGCAGAAATGAGCTTAAATGATTGAAGGTCTGTAGAATGACTATACATTTTTTACAGGTTAATTAACACATTTCCGATGTGCTGTAAGCAGTATGACAGCAGATACCAACACGCTGGGGGATGAAACTGTGGGTGCTTGCTGATTCTAAGAATGGGTACACATATGACTTTGAAGTTTACACAGGAAAGGGGGGTAAAATCTCCACAAATGGTTTAGCATATGATGTTGTCATGGAGAGAGTTTTACTGCAGCTTTTGAAAGGGCTCAACATAAGCCGGTTCGATGGAAAGGGAAGTGACACGTATTTTCAGATACTATTTTCTTCCTCTATCCTTATCACCTGTAGTGCATTAATTGACCATCTGAGATAAATCTTCCAATTTGCTCCCCACATGTCCCTCAAGTGCCACATGACCCGACAATGCTGCACACATAAAGCTCTCATATAATTTTTGACATTTTTGTTACTGCTTTTTGTGTTCAAACCATATTCATTTCCATTAATTTTGAACTCTGGATTCACTGACTGGTTCAACAGTTAACTTTTGCATCTTATTTGTGAAGTATGTACATCTAGAAATAAAGTATTATTATTATCAAGTTTATGTGAAAGTGGACCTCGCCCAACATGCCTTTAGGGAGCCAGTTTTAGCAGCAAGGTCATGTAAAGGTATGGATTGCTGGTGGTATGTTGCTTTGTGGGGGGGGGGAGTCACTATCAGGAGGCAAAAAAAAAAACAATCAGTCATTGAAAATCAGGTGGTATAAAGCAGGGATTGTAGCTCAGATGGGGACCACTGTAATGACTACAGTCAAGTGGTTGATCATGCTGTTTTGTAGTTCTGCATCAGTCTGCCCTGCCTAGTCCAGGTTTAATCCACTTGTTGCCCTTGTGTAATCCAGGTCAAAATAACCTTTGTGGTACCTTTTTTTTTTATTTGTAAGAAGAGTTGCAATCAACTCCTTAAAGCAAAACTTTTTTATTTATAAAAGAATTAACTCATACGCATTGACCATCCTGCAGTGTGCGACGGCACACTGCAGGATGGTCAATGCGTATGAGTTAATTGCAATCTCTGCATTTTGGGTCAATTTGGGGTGATTTGGTGCAATTTTCTAAAAATTGTTTTAAAAAAACTAAGAAAGTTAGAAACATACTTCGAACGTTGTTGAAAGATAAATTTAAGTGGAAAAAATCCTTTTCCTACCTGAAATCTGTTGCTAACGCTGTGTGGAAGACTGTGTTTAATTACATTACCAAAGTGAAAGTGTTTATTGACACCAAACACTTGATCGCGTATTACAGCCATCTGTAATCCATACAAATTCCTCATCTTTCCGCTCCTCACAAAGGTTAGTGAGGACATCATTTTTGTCTTCTGATGAGAAATTTTCGAACATTTGTGAGCATTCGAAAAATGGTGGCCAGTCATTTTTGCCCACTAACAAGGTAGCACAGAACTGAAAACTCGTCTATTTTGTGGTCTAAGCGAAGGAACTCTGTGGAGAAAAGATTCTAGTATAGGAAAACATGAGTGACATCCCTTTCCAGCAAACCGCTTTCGTGTTTTTAGTCAGCACAAAATAGTGAGCATAGCACCGAAATCCAAGCGCAACGTAGGCGCTACACACATATACCCTCCGCCAGTTTACTAGCGCTCAGATGTGTATAAGTTATTTAACAGATGTAACCGGCACACACGTGGCCCAAATGGCAAAGACCAAATTTACCAGTGTGCGCCGTTGGAAGTTAAAAAAGAATTTATTTTACGTGGGCTCAGTCCCGGTTTAGGCACTCACAAATTGCAACCTACTCAACTACAGATGCGGGATAGCAACAACAAACATGACATTTATTAACATTAAGAATCCCCCCTCCCAAACAGACATGGACATAAAAAATAAGTGGATAAGAATTCTCACAAAAGCAACAGCAACAAATCACCCTAGCTAACGCTGTCCTCAACCATATAATTGATACACTACTATCCTACTACACAGGCCCCGCGCACGTGGTAAAACCAAAATGGATAACAGAAAGAGAACTAAGAAAAGAAACTCGAGAGAAGAAAACGTGAAGGGAAAGGAATTCAACTGAAGACGACGAATGAATGAGGAAGAAACGTAAAAAATGAAAGATGAAACGTAAAAACCGTGGCCCTGCAATCAAATGCAAGATTCCACATAATTCTTGTGACTATACGGCCTCACGGTTTACTAACTCTCAACCTAGCCAGTTACTTTTACACAAAGCTGAATGTTAAATCACAAACCAGAAGAATCAGTAACTTTCCTCCAATCATCGCGGTACTGCTTTGCGTGTTTTCTACATTTCAAAAGACCACACTTGCTGTCAAAACTCAGCACAAACAAAGCGATGCATCAAAACCGGTCGCAACTATCATTTGCATTGTAACTAAGAACCAATTAAAATGTACTCGCCTGCACAAGCAAGACCACAAGGCTGGCAAGCAGAGCTGCACAGCCGATGTTACCCCTCGAACGTTTCAGATGAAAAAGACTGATAACACGTGGTTCCCAGAAACATTTCCGATCGCGGTCTCACGAGACTTCCGGTCACGGTCTCGCGAGACTTACAATTTTAATTACACTATTTTCTCACAAAAAAATATTTCTTTGTACAACTCCATGAAAAGTATTTTACAACAATCTTTTCAGAGGGGTTGTACACAGATAAAATTTGATACATGCAAGACTGGAGAATATTCATATGAACTAATATTGAGTATATTCAGTTTTTATGTTATTGTATTTGCTGTGAAGTAGAACGCAATCGTTGCAAGTTTTTAGCATTGATGTGGAGTCGGGCAGTGTTTTGTATTATTTTGGGAGTTTCACCAATTTCTGTGTACGTCCTTAGTGAAATTTTGTTCCTTGGGCATACTTCCACTCTGAAATTTGTTGCATAGCCATAACCCCATCGCGAAATTTCGTTATGTATTTCAAAGTTGGATGCATATACAGTGCTACCCCTGATGAACGGCCCCCTCATTTGTAACTAACTTCCTTGAGCAACCTCTTTTTTCATCACCAACTAGTTTTATTCTATAATAGACCTCTTATTTATAACTCCCCTTTAACTCTTACCAGTTCGTGGTTTCAAGGGGGGTTATTTGCTGCAAATGAGGTTGTTATGCAAATGTCTGATTTTGAAGATAAAAAGTATGATAAACCTAAGCTTTATATTTATCAAAATATAGGAAAATGAATGTACTTTTGAGAAAAGAAAAAGAAAAAGACAAACTAACAACTAGAAATGAATTATTGTTAATAAAATGACAATGGAAAAGCATGCACACTGTCCGAAAAAAGTTAAGTTGTAAAGTCACAAAGAAGAAAACTTTTTTATTCCCTTAGATATGCCAATTCTGATACCATATCCTGAATGTCCATGCAACTCTAGATAATATTTCCTAATTTTATGATGTTTTCTTTACAAGTACCCGAGATATTGCAGGTGAATGATACACACTCATTTTTGGATTTTTGTGACTTATAATTGGGCTCAGTGTTGTTATCAATGCCACCTAGCTGCTTGATTAGCTCAACAGTAAAATCTAACTGGTTATAGTTGGGAGGCCTTTGTATCTCAGGGATATCTCTGTTTTTCTCCATCCAGTCCATAAAAAGAATATAGCTGTTTACTCGCGCAACATCTAAAAAGTGATAGAATAAAGTCTTCCACCACTTATTTCTTTTCCTGAGAGTCTCGTATCTACCTATGAGTTGGTCACTTCTGTCTACCCCTGCCATAAATTTATTATAACTATTTACTACTGTGGGTTGTCTCACAAGAATTTGTCTATATTGTCCATTTACTTTGGTCCGTCGCTTTGCTTGTAAACTGACATTAACCTTTGGGTGAATTGTTGATAGAAATGTTACTGGTTTGTTGTCTAGCCACTGCAGAAATAAAAGATTTCCTTCTCTTTTCCACCTCATCTGACCCCTAGGACCTTTAGCAAATACTTTTGTGTCTTTTAGTTCAGAAGGAACATGTTTTCTAGTTGGTAAGATAGTCCCACAGCACACTGTGCCATATGTCAACAAGTCCTTCATCAGCTGGACACCAGTGTAAAAATTATCAAAAAACAATCTATAGCCTTGCTTGCTAAGACTTCTGCAAAGCCTCATGACAACATCATATGCTAAACCATTTGTGGAGATTTTACCCCCCTTTCCTGTGTAAACTTCAAAGTCATATGTGTACCCATTCTTAGAATCAGCAAGCACCCACAGTTTCATCCCCCAGCGTGTTGGTTTGTCTTTTATGTACTGATGAAAAGAATATCTTCCTTTATTTCTAACCATTCTTTCATCTACTGCAACATTCTCATATGGCTGGTACAGCTTCATACACTTTCTTCTGATATAATCATGAAGAAACCTAACTTTGCACAATTTATCCTGTGTATTGTTTTCAGTTTGAGCATTACATACTTTGAGAAAAGCCTGCATTGCTTTAAATTTTATTTTGGTCATAAATTTCCTTGCCCAGAGTCCATGAAAAAGAGGTGCAGTGGACCAGTAACATTCTATATTTGGTGCCTGAACTACTGCCATGTACATGAGAAGTCCAAAAAACACATACCAGTCATTCCTGCCTCTGGCCATGCAGAGTACAGTGTGGGTTTTTCAGGCCCATGGGCAGCAGCATAATCATTACTGTACTTACATATGTGCGTCATTAAATCCAAAGTGAAGAAAAGTTTGAAGAAATCCAGAGGTGTGAGATATTTCCTCAAATCATCCCGAGTCCGCACATCAGGTAGATGAACACCTGGCTCCCTTGTTGGGGAAAAGACTGGGACACTGGGGCCTTCATCCTCAGTGTTGTAGTCGCCAAATCTAATTGAAAAAGTAATAAAAAGCAAACCATTTTAACGCTGAAAATGTTCTCTCTCATCGAAAACTGTATTTCGCTTCTTGTAAACCATGCTACAGTTTTCTCGACACTCGTTTGCAATCGCCGCACAATCAACATGAATGACCGTCTGCTGTTGGCAACGCGCAGCTAAGCATGTGCCGAAAAAAAATCAAAAAGAAAAGAAAATGAATGTAAAAATGAATAAAAGCAGACAGAATATAATTCAGAATTGTGGAAATGCATACAGGATAAGACTTGAGCAGTAAATCTTACTTTTTTTGAGAATTATGCTTTGTCAGTAAGAAGTAAAGATGTGACTTACGTTTGAGCGTCACGCGGATCACTCGATGATCGATTCGGTGAAATATTCTTAACTTCATCCATCTCTTCCTCAGTATCAACATCAGAAATCACAAAAGACTCATCCTCTGAGTATAAATTTTCGACTTCAGACTCGGAATCACTCATTTTTTCAAGATATTCGCAATTGAAAGCACAACCCGAAACAACGTGGTCCGAGGCAAAAGCGAAAAGAAAAATCAGGAGCATAGCCTCACTTCGTTTCACTTTACACGCACAAAAATGTTAATTTTTTCTACTTAAATTGTCATAATGCAAAACTTTGATCATTTCTAAGGATAACCTAGTAAGAAATAATAATATTTAATTAAACACTTTAATGTCATCTGAAGAGAAACAGAGTAACCATGGGATCGAGGCTACGCCGTCGATCGTCAAGGGCGCAAACTTTTGAGAGTTAAGGAACTTCCAGCCCTACTCCTGTAGGAGTTTTACTTGCTCAGTGTTTCACTTCTAGGTTTTTTTTTCAGTTGCACCAAGTATACCTCATCTTTTTTTAGTTGAGTATTATTTGTACATGTATCTTTATTTGTTGGATTTGCATACTTCTGCTCTGAAGTTTTGTGGTTTATGCATACCGCCATTGTGAAATTTCATTGTGCATTTTGGAGTTTTATGTATATACAGAGTGGTACCTTTAATAAGAGCACTCTATGCCGCATGTCAAACACCTTTTATGAAAGTTTGACGATTCATTTGCGGGGAATGGCTAATGGTCTAAGGTAAAGAACTCTTACATTTGAAAACTGAATCATTTCTTTATGAGTTACTTCCCTAACACTGTATTCAAACTGGTTTTCGACCACAATTCCAAGCGAATGAAAAATGGCTGTGAAGTGCGTATCCACACATGCTCTGTCACTTGAGAAATGCTAGATTTACTCGCTGATGAGGAAAAGGACATTGTTTTGCAAATTTACTATGATAAGTAGACGAAGACATAGTATTTGTGCCTGAAAGACCCAAGAGAGTGATTATGAAGAGAAAAACGAGCAAGCATGTGGTGTTAACTCTTTGAGCCCATAGGGACCCACAAAAAAAAAGAAACCGTAGAGGCCGTATAGATTTACACGTCTTGAAAAAGCTGCCAATTAAAAACTACCACACTCCCAGTAATATATTTAACATATTTAGAAAGATCTATTCTTCTGCATCACAACGGAAACAATACTTTAAGTTTAAAGTATAATACTTACTATTTGGTCCCAAATATAGTCCCGTAGGGACCGACAAAAAAAAGAAACTGTAGAGACCGTATGGAGGCCAAATAGATTTACAGGTCTTGAAAAAGCTGCCACAAAAAAAGTATAAATACTACTTACTATTTGGTCCCAAATATAGTCACTTTTCGCACACACAAAATGTAACACGTGTAGCCATTGTGAACGACGGAAGTAGACCTACACTTAAACCACGTTTGGCAAGCCAAAACTGGTTCCGAAACTCATTTAGACAGTGCAGGGGAGACAACTGATGATAGAGCTTTACAATGATACCAAGTTTTTACTTCCCTTATACCGTTAAACGCGTCGGGGAGATTTTAAAGTTGCCGCAATTTAGCTAGCTGTGCTGACGCAAGGGTCGGCAGGCTCGCCGCAATTTAGCTGGACCCAATGGGGTCAAAGAGTTTACAGTATCAAACAGACTATATATAAGGAATCGTGAGGACTTTTTGATTACTTCAACTTCAGTTGTGTTTCCATCAAAATTTATAAATTATGGAACAAGGTCCAAGAAACACAGTAAAACATGAGTTTTCTTTGTTTATTGATGTTTGCAACCAAGTTTAAATAAGTTTTATATTGTTTGGGGGAATTTTTTTAGTGAATTTTTGAAAAAAGACTAAAAAGCTGCGTCAGCAGAGGTGGCTCGAGTAAGGAGCCCTGTGGCGGCTAAGCGTTAACCCTTCATTTACAACTACCTTCCTTGGTCAGCATGGGCTTCTTTTTTCCTAAGCAGTTTTACTCTATAATGGACCGCCTATTTATGTCTACCCTTCTAACATAGCATACACCCCTGATATTGTTTTAGTTGTACAACTTTGCTGCAGCAGTTAAAAAATATGCAGTTTGGTTAACTTAAAAGAAGACAGTCTTCTAAATCAGTTGTAGGCTTTCACAAGTGGTTTTGTTGTAAGTATGTTCCTCTGTATTTCCAGTAGCTGATGCATGTTGTAAACAAAACAGTTTCTAATTGCTTGTTATTAAAAACGACTGAGGAGGTAATTTTTGTGACAATATCATCATCATCTTAACGACCCTGATAATGTCTTTATCACCACTACTGTGTATTGCTCCTAGGATGAGTCCTCAGGGCATCTTGGTCCAGAGGCAGTCTTTTTAGCTGTCCCCAGGTGTGCCCGTCCTCTTGGTATCTGCCCCAAGGTCAGGGCGCCAGGTATTTGGTGACCTCTTTTAATTTTTCCCTGGGAGACCTTGATAAGTAGGTAGTCATCTTTGTACGATGCAATAGGTACCAATGTACCCGTGATTTGCATCATATGACAAAATTGACTTGAAAGTCAGAAACTATTCAAGCCAGAAAATCACTGCCTTTTTAACGCAGTATAGGCCGCACAGTAGTTTTAGTCAGGCACTGTGGTGGCTGACAGGCTTAGTACCATGTTGCCCCCCTGTGGCTGGACAATTTCTGGTCTGACTGCTCATTTTTGGTTGGTTGTTTAAAAGCAGAATCAAACATCTTAAATGCACACAAACCATGCAGAGATACATATCCTGATTCAGAAGTGATTTCTTTCTTGTCACAACACTGTACCATGACCCAAAGTGCAAATTCTCAATTAGCAATCCCTAACCGCACCTTCCAAACAAAAAGTTTAAAAACTGTAACCTTGGTAAGGCCCTCTCCACGCATGTTCACACCATGAACACCCATGCACATAGCTCACTGGCCAATTCAAGCTGATTTCTCAAGCGTAGATTTACCTCTGGCCTGTCTTTCAGCATGACTTATGCCTTGGCTTCCCTACTGCCTCTCACTGCACTGCACTGCCTTTTGTTCTTTTTCTTGTTTCTGTTTGTACTCTTGCAGTTTTTTTTTTAGTTTAAGGTTGGGTGTGATGCGCTCCCATCCTCGCCAGTTGCCTGTGGGTGCATGTGAACATTGAAAAGTGTTACCTTTTTCGCTTCTACCTGTACTCATGGTCTGCTCAGACCGTGACTTTAAGTGCTTTAGCCTTGTTGTCACTTGCCTGTTATATGCTAGGTGTTTGTCTTTTTGGGTTTGTTTTTCCTTCACACCTAGGTATGCCTCTTGACTCTGCATGGGAATTGCTCCTGTGGTCGGGTTCAAATGGTAGCTCCCACCAAGATAGTGCTGTTGCGAACTGGGGGTTTTGAAAGAGACAACCGACCTCCGTGTTGCTCTCCCCGCCTGCGTGACCTTGTCACACGCACACAAATGGCTCGTGGTGGCGTTCCCCCCTCGTCCGCGAACAATTATTTCTTACTTATGAGTGGAGACCTCAGAAATCACTATCTCACTAACCTTCCCTGGCCCGAGCCCCCACTCCACTCTATTACACAACTAAAGATAACAAAGATGATTTCTGAGAAAGAGAATAAAAATGTAGTTTATTTACAAGGTAATTTTGGTTTTCATCTAATACGATAGGGCTGTGCCACAGCTCACTTCCTCT